>JASGAT010340806.1:0-14581 GCA_030220025.1 Chelon auratus | reverse complement strand
CATCTGGACCAGGACGTCTTGTCATCATTGATGGACCAATGAATTCTGAATTCTACCAGTGAACTCTAAAAGAAAATGTCAGGACATCTGTCCATGAGCTGAATCTGAAGAGAAACTGCAGCAAGACAACAAGAACCAAGAACACAAGTGGTTCTACAAAAGAACGGTTAAAGAAGAACAAGATGAATGTTTAGGAACGGCCAAGTCAAAGTCCTGACCTTAATCCAATAGAAATGTTGTGGAAGGACCTGAAGCAGCAGTTCATGTGAGGAAACCCACCAACATCTACTCAGTCGCTGTAGACGACAGATCAGCAGTTACCGGAAACGTTTAGCTGCTGTTATTGCTGAAAACAAGGGTTCACTTACTATGTGAAAATTCACTACTTATGTGAAAATAATTAATTTCTTTGAATAAACAAATACAAAACCATTATATTTTAGTTTAATTTGTTTGGCTGTGTTCTCATTGTCCACTGTCAGGAAATATCTGCTGATGTTTTGAGTCATTTTTAAGCAGAAATGACAAAAACTCTGAGGGGTAAAAAAAAATGCAAGTCACATTCTGTCTTTTCCTCTACCGCCAGTAGGTGGTGTCTGAGTTGCATGTGATCAACCTCTACATAGCGTAGCAATGTAAAGTGTAATCCAGAAACACATTCAGGGTTTTCTTACTAGTGCAGCCAAGGTAATCGGGGTCAGTTTGCAGACGGCTGAAACCCTGGACACAGTCACATTTCTCTGATCCCTCCCCATGGGTCCTGGTATTCACTGGGCATGGCTGGCATCCTCCACTCTGATTGGACGGTTTGTAGCAGCCTGTCTTGCAGGCTGGAGAGATGGGAAGAATGAATTGTATTTATACGACTACATTTAGGAGAAAGGACCTAATGACCATTCCTCTGAATTACCATCCAAGTAAAGATCCAAACTTTTTTTTATGTTGTTTTTTAATTATTTTGTGGACTTAAAGGGGAATTACTGTTTTTCACAACCTGGACCTTATTTCTGGCATAAAATACGATCCTTTACTCACCCATATAACTTTCTCAACAGGGAATAGCACTAGCGTATCATAACAAAATATTGGTGAAATGAACAAGTTTTGCGGCAGATAATGCGTCATTTAGAGGCTGTGTTTCGGTGCCCCATTCACTCACACTATATGGATATACGCAGATCTAAATATCGTCCAAACAACTCCAAATGACACCAAAGCTATATGGGTGAATAAACATATTTTATGCCAGAAATAAGGTCCAGGTTGTAAAAAATGGTAATTCCCCTAGGGCCTTTTCCATTACTCTGCACCACTATGAAGAAATCATGCAAGAACGACCTGTACAAACAGATTCATTTTTACATGACACAAACAAGTGATTTAACTCCTTAGGTACTGAAAGACTTAGACGCCCTAACCTACGGACGTAGCCTACGCCTTTGCGAGCCATCTCTAACTTGTGCGCTGGTCAGTCTGGCTCGCTCTGTAACAACTCCACCCAAACACTAGTCGGCGCTGTGTCTTTTTTGCCAGTCAGGCTCATTTTTGTTTCTACTTCCTGCTTCACTTTCAACAACTGAAACTTTTGCTGAAATTTTGCCAAAGATGAGATGTACAAATGTTTGTATCTCTGAACCTCCTCAGTTAACCTTTCCTCCATGTGTTCCATCTTTATTGATTTAGTTGTCCCAGAGACAAAGAGGAAGATGAGGTGACCACGCCTTTGCAGCTGCTGGCCCCAAACTGTGGAACAGCTTGCCTTTGCACATCCTTTCGGACCGTCTTCCTCATTTTAAATCCTCTCTTAAAACATATTTTTTCTCTTTGGCTTTTAACTTGGCATGAGACGTTGGTTCTTGTCGTTTATATTGTTTGACTGGTTTTATGATTTTAATCTTGTTTCTAATTTTTCTATGTGTTTTTCTATTCTCATGTCTGTGTACAGCGGGTGGGACTTGGGCCTAAAACACTAAAATACACGTCAAATAATTTTTTTCAAGGATGATTTCTGTCATTTTAGGTAGTTAATATAATGTTTATGCCTGTTTGAACATCAATTTTTCTAAATAGGTTTCGTTTTAGTTATTTGACGCTATAGAAACAGGATGTGGCATAATGGCGACTACCAGTTGCCATGCCAACCGCTTCGTAAAGCGGCCCCGTTTCACTGTGGGAGTTGTAAAAATTGAATTTTTATTTTAAATAAGTACTACAATGTATAATACCTTGTATATAATTTCCTTGTAACTGGCGGAGGTAGAGCAGAGCGTAGGATTAATTAAACGTGGGTCTGGAGGAAATGTGGGCGGGGCATCGATATCGCGGCATCGATTTTGTGGCTCCACTCTCGGACCGTACTGATCAGACTATGGCTCCAAAGTCGTAAGATGGTGTCGCCCATATCCCCGGGATAATAGCGTCACTTTGCAAAGAAGTGGTGACGCATTGTCCATATTTATATAAAGTCTATGCCGCGACTCATCAGAAATGTGACTGGTGTCTGTTAACGACCACATACTTATATGCATCCCAAAATATTGCAAAACATCGTGTCGTGCTTTGAGCTGTACCTACAGCTTGCATTACCAACTTGTTGAGGGATGAAGTAATTGAGTTATTTGCTGATGCATGTGGTAAAAATATCTGCGTCCTGTCCTCTTTCCATTACCACAGCTCATGACTTTCACTTCCTCTTTCCCATGCACCTCTTCCTCCTCAGTCTGACATTTTTACATCGTTTTATTTTTGGTGTCTACATTGCTCAACCCGTATTATTCACAACCTCACATCTCTAAAAACTAAGCTTTTGTTTTGGATATGCCATGACCTGGATGACTGAGAACCTGCACAGACAATTAAATATACTTTACCTTGACATGTGTCGTTCACTGTTTGATGCCCAGGTTTGCAGGTGCACATCCCCTCCAGTCGCTCCCATTCTCCATCTTCACCACATCTCCTAACAGGAGGAGAAACTTCTTCAGCTCCCTTCACACAAAAACCAGAGATGGGCCCCGATCCAGCCACTGTTTCTCCGAATGAGACCAGATTAGATACGATGCCTGGGCACTTCCTGTAGTATAGCCTGATGGAAGTTAAGAACACGCATGTTCCTGAGTAGGAGAAGGCCAGCTGAAATCCTCTGTGGGTGACCGAGCCCAAGCTCAGCGCCAGGCTGCGATTCAGATAGTCGGATATTTGGTTTGGATGGCTGGCGACGGTGCCAGGGAACGGTCTGGAGGTCTGGAGGTCCAGGACTTTCCCACTGTTGCGAAATGTTGTGAAGGGCCTGTCTGAGTTGTACAGGTGAACCTGCAAAGAGCTGTGCTCACCGGGGGGCTCCTCTTCCAGAGCGAACGCAATATCCATGAGTAGATAGTTGGCGTCTTTACGCTCCATCCACGGGCTCAGATAAGTCCTCATCCTTTTTTCTGCACAAGCTTGGAACACGGGGACGGCGCTCTGTGTACCAAGCCTCAACGGGACTACATTCCACTGTAAAAATTGGAGAAAAAAAAGAAATAAAAGCAGTCACTGAAAAGCTGCAGAGGAGATGCACAGCAACGCAGTACTCATAAATAGAGAGGATGTTTTGTGTCCGCCTAATTGACTAGATTCCAAAGCTGCTTTTAGCTGAGTTTGGGTTTCATCAACTCTTGGGGCAGACTGCTGTTGCTAAATGTCTGTTGGGAAGGAAGTGTACAGGTTTATTTTGGCTAAACATTATAACTGCAGGTTTAATTTACCCGTTTTAAGTCATAGTCAGCTTCATTTGTTTCACAGCTTCCATGTGCGTTAGTCCAAATCCTTTTAGTGTTCTTATTATGATATAATAATGCCTCTACATTCCTGCCTTATTTTAGACCTCTTCATTATAACACACTTCTTTGAGTCTCTCTGTGTAGTACTAATAGGAACTCTTTTAGTATAAAATTACATGGGTATAGATTATTCTCCCTGGATGGCAAGCTCAGCGGCGTCTGGTTGATTTTACACAAAAACAAGTGTTTGTTTTAGAAGATTTTGTTTTTTCCTTTTATCTATTTTTCATGTTTTTCTTTTTAAATATAATTTTAATCTATTTTTGGATTCATACACCTTTGTATCTTTAATGTACCCTGTTTATAATTTTTTTTAAAAAAATAATTTTTATTGCGTTGACACACTTATTGCATGATTTCAACATCTGGTATGAACAAATTATTATTCAGCATTTAATTTTTTTGTATTTGCTTTGTGTTCAACTAAATAAGGTGATTACAAATTTTTGCAAATTCAAAAATCAAAAAACAAAAATCATGAAAAAATAAATGCACATTCACTGTTTGCACAGAATTTGTTCCATTTTATCCCATCTATTACCTTTATGGTCAATTTGACCCCACTGAGTGTTTAACGTCTCTAAATATATGATTAATCTGATTTTTTTTACTTCATATTTAATGACTTTTCCTAATCTAATGGGGACACTGATATATATCATTATTCTTCATAGCAAATGTCCCAGATAACTAGAATATGTAGTTAGAAATCATATAAAGTCAATTTTATTTTAAACTTGAGGAAATTTTTTTAACTGTTATCATTTTCTTTAATCCCATTAGTTAATAAACTAAGCTGTGCTATTCTAAAGAGAACCGTGTTGGGGTTGTGTTTTTTCACAAGTATCTTTAAATTCAATGGGGGAACAAAGTTAAGCAACTGTACTCACGGCATTGTTTGGGGCAGAAATCCATTTTCCTCCGGCTGGTGTGTCAGAGTGAAAAATATCCACTAGACAGAGGAGAGAAACTGCACGTCAGCATGTTTATTACTGTGTTGTCAGTAAACGAATTATCCCAAACATCTGATGCTATCTTGCGGCGTAGCTGTGCTTCTTAGTATAAAATTAAATTCAGCAGATGGCATGAGAAAAAGTCTCAAATACCTGAAATCTTGATGTTTTAGACAGATGTTCATTTAGATGTTTATTATTGAGATAAGCTTAACAAAAATAGAATTTATGGCTGCATGTAATTAAATAATCAGGTGATGAGTATAGTTTTATGCATCAATCACCAGTTTGGTGAGAATCACTCAGAGAACAGAGGTTACCACATAACCAATCACTTTCTTACAACAACTGGAACAAATCACCTGATCACTTACCCTCCTCAGCTCCATGCCCCCATGGACAACATAGCATGAACAACAGGACCAACCTGGACCAGGCTGACGTCAGCGCACTGTTACAAACAGCCATGTTTACTTCAGCTCTGTGGTGTCCATGCTGTCAGTCTGTTCCTCTGAGTGACGCCTGTGTGGCGTTTTGGCTTTGAGGAATTTTTTCTTCTGCATGCAGCCAGCCTCCTTCCTCTGGAGAATAAACCCACGCCCAGCTGAGTTCCTGAATGCCCTGCAGCTAAGTGGACATTATTATGTGTGAAATCAAGGATACAAAACCAATGGATCCTGTCACAGCTAACAGGAACACAGGTTACCTTACATACTGTGCTTAATAAGAAAACTTTATTTACATTAAAATGCACCTTTTTGGTAACTGGGGAACTATACTTTTTTACAACCTGGACCTTATTTCTGACATAAAATACGATCGTTTACTCACCCATATAACTTTGGTGTCATTTGGAGTCATAAGGAAGATATTTAGATCTGCATATATCCATATAGTGGGAGTGAATGGGGCACCGAAATCCAGCCTCTAAATAACTCATTATCTTCCACAAAACTCGTTCATTTCACCAATATTTTGTTATGATACACTAGTGGTATTCCCTGTTGAGTATATCCAAATTACAAATGCATTTTAAATTACTTGTTCACAATAAGCTTCACATCACTTTAAATGAATATAGTTGAAGCTTTCCCTGAAAATGCACCCATTGTATATACAACACCCCACCCCACTTCCCTATCTGTTAATTCAGAGTTCAAAAGTTGCTTGTTGCCTCCAAACTGAACAAGACTCTCATTTCCTCTTTCTGTTGTTCTTTTCCTGAATAAATTTTGACATTCAGAAAATTCCGTTTTTTGGAAGATTATTCATCTGCAATTACTTGCCACCACTTCATTGGGAAACACATACACACCATTTCTGTTTCTGCAGAGCAGCAGATACACACTGATCAGCCACAACATTATGACCACTGACAGGAGTAAGTAAATAACATTGACCATCTTGTGACAATTCACTGTTCTGGACCTGGCATTCATTGGTGTGAATGTTACTTAGACATGTAGCACCCACCTAGACCAGACCAGGCACCCCCCACCCCATAGCAATGACACTCCTTGATGGCAGCAGACATTCCCAGCAGGATGTAGACACAAAAACACTTAAGGAACAACTCAAAAAAAAAAAAAAAAAAAGAACATCAAGAACAGCACAAGGTGTTGACCTGGCCTCCAAATTCACTAGATCCCAAACTGATCAAGTATCTATAAGATGATCCACAGACGCCCCTCCCCTCAAAGGCCCCCCACTAACAACATCCTGTTGCTAGACACCACAGGACACCCTCAGAAGACCCATGTCCATTCTCTGATGAGTCACAACAAGGGAGACCTGCACGATATTTGGAATTAGGAGGTCATAATGTTACAACTGATCAGTATTGGTGTCACGTTACTCATGGGAAAATGAACAAATTTGCTGCAGCAGCGTTTCGATACCAAAGAACACGTTGACCGCGTGTGTTTCAATGTGAAACCAGCTGCAACTGCAAATTTTTTGATGTCAAAGTGTCACTAGTGTGGATTTAAGCCGCCTTTTACTGTAACACTGAGTCTGTGTGTAAACCATAAGAAGCACATCTACTCTGCTGCAGCTGCACGATTTTACAATAAAAATATAAATGAAATACTCCTGACTACCACCCGTTTCCCCCCTATGGCAACACAATTTGATGATTTGGTGATGATTTGTGACACAATTTGCACCGACGCAAATATATTCTGCCATTTCACAATGGCAAATGTTTTTTGTTTTTTTTCTTTCTTTCTTTTTACGTAACTGCAGGCAACTGATCCTGTATTCACACGTATGTGGACTTTCCCCTGTTTTGGTGAAGAGGGCAAAGCAGAATGGCGGACCGATAATAAAACTAAATGTTGGGGAGATAACTTTGAGTCCTAGTTTGCTTCCAAATGTCTGTCATTAATCTTGAGGAAGGACCATTGTGAGCCAGGGCCTTATCAGGGAGGACCAGACTATGACCATGGCAAATTAGGCATAACATTATGACCACTGACAGGAGAAGTAAATGACACTGACCATAATCTTGTAACAATTCGATTTTCTGCTGGGAACCTTTTGGACCTGTCATTCATTGGTGTGGACACGTAGCACCCACCTAGACCAGACCTAAACACAGAAAAACTTTAAGAGCTGCAGGTGTTGCAGGGTAATTCAAACACACAAACCCAAAAGAAAAACTGGTGAAGACCAAAGAAACCAAGGACGAACCACAAGGGAACAACCCAAAAAGGCTACGGCACAGCAGAAACATAACAGAGAACAAAGACAACAAAGTGTAAGGCAGAACTTTATATACACAGAGGAGCTCGGGAGACACAGGTGAAACCAATGAGGGCGGAGCCACAAGGAAAAACCAGTCCAACAATCAAAAGAAGGGCAAAAACACAGCAGGACAGGAAACACCAAGGAAGAACTTTACAAAATAAAAGCAGGAAACAAAAGAAAAATCTTCACAACTCAAAACCATGACATGCACTGGAACAAGCCTGATGCCAGCTGTCAATGGGGCGAGAAGCAGAGTACATCCTGGACAGGTCTCCGGTCTATCTCAGGGCTAACACAGAGATACAGACAACCATTCACACTCACACCTACGGCCAATCCACTTTATTTGCATTCACCACACAGACACAGGGAGAACAGTCGGTCATGATGGATTTGAACCCAGAACCTTCTTGCTGTGAGGCGTCAGTGCTAACCACCACATCGCTGTGTCGTGTCAGAAAAAGGATCTCAATTTGTGAAATAACTAAAGCTGGCACATGCAGGGAAATAAACCGTACAATAGTTCCAGGTGAAAGAAACGCAAAAACTATAGAAGTGTACTGCACTGACTTGAGAAAACAAATACAAAATAAAAAATTTATTTAATTTAAGTTTATTTATCCCACGTATGGAAAATTTCCTTGTCAGAGTAGCGCAGAATTTGGCAAAAATATATACAAAAAACAAAATGACAGGAAAATTACAAAAATAAATAAATAAATAATAATAAATAATAAAGTTTATTTTTTTCTCATAAAAAATACATTATTGTTTTTTACGAGAAGAATGTTACATTTTTACATTAAATTGTATTTATTTTGTATTGTATTGTATTGTATTTATTTATTTATTTTTTGTGATATTTTTGGAATGCAATACATTTACTTCTTTCGCTAAGAAAAATTTGTACATTAAATCAAGTTTTTTTGTTTGTTTGTGTTTTTTTACAGTGAAAACTCTTCAAACTCAGACCTAGAGCTAGATTTAATGTTTTCCACCACTGCCACACACCAGATAATACCCTGAGAGAAAACTTTAACCTCCATCTGAATCTCCTGCTCAGTATTCAGTTGAGCATCAGATGTTACTGTTCAACTCAGATCAGTCTTAAATTTTGGATTTCTAGCTCTATGAAGTAGTTTTATTCTGTTGTAAAACATGTAGCTGGATACAACTATAATTTAAACACTTCAATCATCTACACAATTTTCTTTTCACCGTTGTGAGGCTTATGTATTACCCCTTTTCAGGGGTATTAAAGACATACGCCTGAGGAGTGTCTCTGTGTTTCCTGCTTTTGTGTGAACAGCTCTGAACCAGAGTCATGGTTGTTATTTCAGCTGACTCTTGTTTCACCTGCTATGTCCTATTATTATGTCTTCCACGTTAAATAGCGTCACTAACACATTCACAAACGTTTATCACAAGTTAAACCTTTTTGAAGCGTTACCCAGCATTCCCTGCGACGACAGGAGCCTGGATGGCTCCGCCCCCTTTACTTTATGATCAATAAATGATCTTAAATCCTGACCTGAAGGAGGGAAACATGTTATTAGAGTTCTTCTAATAATGTCTGAAGAAGTGTTGAGTCCTAGAGGAGTTTCATTCTGGTTTCTATAACTATCTATTCATTATTGTCAGCAGCGTTCTGTGAGTCATTGCTGATTGGACGGATGTTTCTTTTACTACCGCTTGTGGAGGCACATTAGCCTTCTGTGGAAAGTTTGTGAAACTGGAATCATAACTATTGTGTAATCATGAGTGTGTGGTCGTAAAAAAAAAAAAAAAAGACGTACAAGCGACTAAAGCTGCTAAGCAGATATTCTCTCCACCTCTGTATTTATAGTTCCTACTATAAACTAGTTATTGATACTGGTTTACTTACATAAAGATACTAAAGCAAACAGAGCACATATTTATGATTTTGACTCTAAATCTTCAGGGGAATTAAACTGCTGTCAGCTATGTTAACTCTTTATTATTTTAGATGTGAATGCAGGGTGCATTTATATTTATTACAAGATGATTGTCTCTTTCAGTAACTGGTTCAGCTCATACGTAGCTGTGATGCCTCCTCCATGTCTGCCACACAGTATGTACCAGCACCTGCTTCAACAAAAGACGGCTGGTATTATGTTACATTAAAGGGGAATCACCATTTTTTACAACCTGGACCTTATTTCTGGCATAAAATACGATTGTTTACTCACCCATATAACTTTGGTGACATTTGGAGTCGTAAGGAAGATATTTAGATCTGCGTATATCCATATAGTGGGAGTGAATGGGGCACCGAAACGCAGCCTCTAAATAACACATTATCTGCCGCGAAACCCGTTCATTTATTTTGTTATGATACACTAGTGCTATTCCCTGTTGAGTCCACAGTTACCTGTTATCTATTTGTGGACGTGCAGCGGTTTGTTGTTCTTTGGCCAGCTGTTCCTCTCTCTGCCTCCACATCCTCCTTTCAACGAGCTCCTCATCCGTATACTCTGACTCAAAACGGTAAGGACATCCATCATAAACTAAGTCATCGTCCACAACCTCAGAATCGGAAAAAATATTCAACCATGTTGCAAAAAACTAGCAGTAGCAAATTACAGGTAAACAAGAGATGACATCATCCAGGTAAGAGGTTAGTAGGTCAATCTACAGACCCAGGATAACTCAACGGGGAATAGCACTAGGGTATTATAACAAAATATTGGTGAAATGAAAGAGTTTCGCGGCAGATAATGCGTTATTTAGAGGCTGCGTTTCGGTGCCCCAGTCACTCCCATTATATGGATATCCACTGGATCTAAATATCGTCTGAACGACTCCAAATGACACCAAAGTTATATGGGTGAGTAAACGACCATATTTTATGCCAGAAATAAGGTCCAGGTTGTAAAAAACTGTAGTTCCCCTTTAATACAACTAATTATATTTGAAAAATATCACCTATATTTTAAGTTCTTCTTTTTTTATCCCACAGGTGTGACAGAATAGTGTTGCCTTTATATTTTTCATTACTGTAAGTATTTATACTTTTATTTTCCTCCATAGTTACCGTGTGGATCATTGGTGACATGTTTGTCCGGCGTGGGGCCTAGAAAGCCAGAGACCTTCAAAAGAAACCTCTGCCGGCTGGACGTATGGGTCTGATGTTTTGCTGGTGTGAACTTTGATGGAAAAGCTTTCTCCTCTTCTCTTCCTACTCCCTGTGAGGAAGGGCAGCGCTGAACATCCTCATCATCCTCTGAGGTGGCAGTGACATGTGAGAGGTCAACCAAATCGAGCTGGTCATCATGGTGAAGGAGGACATGCACCCACTTAGACCTCTGCTCTTCCTCATTCCTATAACCCCACTGAGACTTGTACAAACCTGTTTACTTTTACATGTTATAGTCTGAAATACAGTCACCATTTTGGGTTTAATGACTTGCATGTAAGTTCTTTTACAGTCCAAAGTTATAGGTTCAATAACTTCTATTTGTTTTTTAACAAGGAGTCAGTGACGAAGTGATGATTGTTCAAATTGTTCTGTGCACTGACGAGAAGTACTGCTAGCCCAGCTCTTCATCTCATGTTGAACATCACTGCAGCCTGTCTGGATCACTTTACACAAACAGACATGTAAATAATGATGCAGTGTGGACCTACTAAATATTTCTACACTGGCTCCTTCAGACAGACATGGTGGAGCTTGAGTGTGAAGGACCTTGAAGGGAAGTAGCAGGATCTTGTGCACAATATGGGATTTTATTGGAAGCCAGTGGAGCTGATGAAGACCTGGGGTGACGTGGTCCATGGAGGGAGTCCGGGTGATGATACGAGCTGCAGCGTTTTGAAGCAGTTGAAGACTGTGGAGACATTCGGAGGGTAGACCAGAGCTATGAGCTCAAATGCATCGGCAAAAACCGTCCCGCCAGAAGATCCAGTCAGGCTCCACTGGATGAATTTGCAAAATGCAAAAAATGAAATGCAATTTCTCAATAAAATTGGCACCGATTCCTAATTTGTCCACTAGGGGTCGCACTGTTTTAAGAGTCCCAGATCTAAACAGTAGATGGCAGCACTGGACTAAAACGAGTTCGGGACCCCTGATTTAAGATACGTAATGCAATATACGAAAAGAAGAAGAAGAAAGAAACTGCACAAGGTGTGTAAAGGCTTTCAAATGTCTTGTATTTTTTTCAAACTTTACAAATGGAGCACTGGTAACACAAAAGCCACGGGTAAAAACTTTCCAACAGCAACATCCTTTATGACTTTTTGACTGACTGGTACATTACACACAGGGCATGAGTAGAACTGGACACCTTTGCACACATAATAAAAATCTCTCAGGGCCAAAACATCCTCGTAAAAACACTATAAAAGCTCACTTTTCAGAATAAAGACAAGGAGGAAGCTTCATTTCCTAAGGGATTAATATCATGCCACGTTTAAAAAACAACTTTGGCTGCAACTCTGTGGTTGAAAGGTGCAAATGTACAAGTTTTAAAAGACTTAAGGGGTTACACATGCACGCAAGCCTTTAAATCAGGTCAGTTTTTAAAGCTTTCCAACACCGAGTGTCATGATTTCCATCCCAAACATTTCACACTTTAAGGGACGGCGATGCCAGTCAGTGTGCTCGTGGATGTATGGCTTTCATCGTGCAGAAATATTCAAATTTATTCACTGCAGAAGAACTACAGCGGGGCTACGCAGCTTTCTAACGATAAGACGCCCTTGCTAAAAGCGTTAATCGAGCGAGACGTTTAAATCCCACCGTGCTGCGTCACCAGTTTCTAAACACGTGGAAGTCAAATGCTGCAAATATCTAAATGATAAATAGTTATAACAATAAATAATAAAACTAATGAATCCAACAAGTCTCTGGCCTGTTCCATGACCATGGCTATCTGTGATATAATCTCAACCCTCAAAATAAACCACAACCTTGTAAATGTGGAAAACAAAAATTAAAAACTTTCTCTTTCACAGTCATTATATCGTGGGACATCCTACGAAGAGGCAACAGTGGTGAAGTTTACCACAAACAAGAATACTTTCTTTACTGCTGATTAGAGTAACAGATCCAAAAAACATCCGGGGGGTGTGGTCCTGGATCGTAATGGCAATGTGCATTGTGTTGTTTTGGAGGGCTTGTTGGGTATTTCCGACCCCAGCGATGTCGTCTGTCTTCAAGAATCCACACCCGGTCGAGTCCAGATCGACACTTTGGCTGCACCGGACTCTGACTCACATGCGCACTCTCAGTCAAACACAGTCTACATTTACAGCAACTAACAAGCAGCAGAAACGTGCAGAAGCATTCAAGCATCTCCTGTAATGCTTTAAGCTTTGAATGTGTGGAAATGATACGGCTTCCTGCTGCACTAGAGACGGGGGGAAACATTTTAAGGCACAGGAAAGCAGAAGCAAACAAACACTCAAGCTGATTCCGAAACTAAACTACACTGGAGCAGCATTTTTTAGTGTATTATCTTGCAGAAGCAAGCTCTTTGGATCAGCGATGTTAACGGCTTTGGCCTAAATTTCTTCTTACTACAGACTCAAACCCACTTCATTCAATCAATCAATCAGTCTGACAGCACAGACAGACCAGATGCAGCTGTGCCATTCTCCGCTTTCTGCCCCGATCCTCTTCCTTTCAGACAGTTGTACACAACATTTGGTGCTTGATAGAGTCACTGCATCATACACTTCTCTTTCTGCTGCTTGGCATACTTCCTCCTCCGCTGCTCCAGGCCACGCTCCAGGCGCTCGTCCTCCTCCAGAGCTCTGAAGAACAGAAGGGTAACATTTGGTTTCATCTGCTGAACAGATGCACTAGAGAGGCAACAATGAGATGACAACCCAAAGCAGGAATCTGATTGTTTTTCACTAGCTTTGCATTTGGCTAGAGGGTCAGCGTCACTACTGGTGGCATGAGGCGATACCTGGACCCTAAAGAGGTTGCACAGGCAGTCCAACTCCTCCAGGAAGCGCCATTAGGCTTTGCTGTGTCCCCTAGCACAGCCTCAAGAGCATGAAGGAAATTCCAGGAGGCGAGAACTACCTCTAGGAGAGCTGGACAGGAAGGTTGAGGACCTTCTAGGTCACCATTTACACAAAGGTGTAGATACCGGTGCTGCTGATGGTGCAGCAGCACCGGTATCTACACTTTTGTGCAAGGAGCCCTACAAAATGACCTTCAGCAGGCCACTTCAGGAAGGGTCGGCGGTTTTGGAGATGCTCTGATCTAATCATCGCACCTCGGCCCATGTTGATGTTGCTCAAATCCTCTTGCCTCACCATTTCTCCTGCTTCCAACGCTTCAAGAACTGTTCAATTACCCCCAATTACCATCTACCTATCATTTAACCTCTGCAATATTTTCCTAACCAATATTATTACACAGGTTAGGAAGGATTCCTGACAATAATTTGTCCAGCAATACTGACAACAAGCGACATTTAACATGCATACCTAACCATGGGCCACTGGCAAGTAAGGAACTTATCAGTCAGCAAAAGTTGTTGATGCAATTAGCATGATGTAACCGAGCAGAATCCAACCCATGCAATATTCTTTAATTTAATGATATTCAAACCTGTGCAATAGTGTTTATCTGTGCAATGATATTCTAACCCATGCACGGTGCAATGACAATAAAAGGAATCTTAATCCTAATATGTCCCACACCCTTGATAGGGATGCCATCATAATGAGATGATCACTAGTCACAAGAGAGACATTTTTATGAACAGTATATCTCACCCTCGCTCCTTAGCATCCAGACTGTGGACCAGCTCATCCCTCTGGTTGACCAGTGACACCAGTTCCTGAAGCAGCAGCTGCTCTCTGTGTTTGTGGGCTGGAGTCTTCTGCCACTCTGCACACGAAGCGACAGGGAGGAAGACGGAACAGACGTGAGGGCGACATGAATTGGAGGATAACAGCAGTTCGCCCATCCCAACAGACTAGTGTTGTTTTTGGCGGCCTGTTTTAATTTTAGTTTTAGTCTAGTCTTTGTGTCAAGCTGTCATTTTAGTTTTTATTAGTTTTAGTCATGTTCATACT
>JASGAT010340800.1:0-12169 GCA_030220025.1 Chelon auratus | reverse complement strand
TCTTATTTTGAAGGCATGTTTTAACGTTACCATAGCGACCAGAGAGCGTTGGGGCAGAGAGGATGTTACTCATGTCATGTTCTGTTGTTGGTGTGACGTTATGAGGATGCTGCTAATAAAGTTGCACATGAATACACAGTGGATTTAGGTTTATTATTATTATTATTATTTTATAGAGAAAATACTACTTTTTATGCCGGTCTTATCATTTTACTTTGTTTTTATTTGCTACACCTTTAGATCGGTCTGTGAAAATATTGTCTTATATTAAACTGGTCCGTGGCACAGAAAAGGTTGGGTGTCATTGTATTATATGATTCAGTCGTCCACTAAAATCCATTTAAATTAAAAAAATGTTGCTTTTTGGGGCAAATATTGTCATGCAATTAAATTGTGATTAATCGAGATCAATTAATTACAAAGCCTCTAATTAATTATATTAATTATATATATATATATATATATATATATATATATTCTACAGATGCAACTATGTGCAATGAGTAAATCTAACTCAAAACAACACAATGGTCACAAAGAAAACAAGGTACATTGTGTGAGAAGGCAAAATGCGTGATGAGCCTTTAATGGCATACCTCAATAAACATGTACAACCATGCAACAAAATGTCAAAGACAGCTGCAGGAATCACTGGAGATGCATATCAGGAGAACAACCTTTCCTTAGGTGCAAAACCATATTTCAGAACAGACTATGCATTAATTTCAAAAGGCCATACGACAACCTTCAGGCAAAGCAGAGCTTATTGTTACATGGTCTTGCGTGCTACAGCAACAGCTGCATCTACATCAGATCCTTAATTCTGCTCAGACCCAAAACTGTAAACAACTCACATTTACAAGGTCTTGGCGACCTTATCAAAACTCTTGCCAGTCGTGACGTCTTGAACGCTCTGGTGGCACATGGAAGGTTAGTCTGGAGCAGGTCTGGAGCAGCTCAGTACTCGACGACTCAGACGGACAAGTTGGTCGGTTTGCCATTTTCTGAAGTGGCCGAAGTGGTGCCATGTGCCAGACAGCGAAGTTGCGCACACAAGTTATCCTGCTGTTGCTAGCTCTCACTGAGGAATAAAGTTGTAAAGTTATGCTTGTCGGGGTCGGGTTCCATTCACCCTGTCTGGGTTTATTTTTCCGTAACAACCGGCTCACTCTGTGAAATACACAACGTTGATCAACAATGAACGTTGAGCGCCATTTAGCATATAAATCTGTCCATAGTATTAGTCCAGTCTCTTTTCCTCTGTGCTCCTCTGATCAGAGCGGCGTCCCTAGCAACGGTGTGTTAAACTTAACAACGGTCTGAAGAAACATGTTGACCAATCAGAACGCAGCATTCACTCAATAGATATATGTAATAAATATGATTTGTTTATCACAACTCAACTATGCCAACTTTGCCTTGTTGTTCACAGTAATCAAGCAGATGTGAGTGTAAAGCATGGACCATAGGTGGTCAGTAGGCTCACAATATGGAACAATGTAAGGACATTGATGGGTAACTCTTTGTTCAACTGTTTTTCGTGGTTGTCCTTTTTTTTTTTTACCTTTGTGTATTTTAATAGAAATGCTGCTGCTGTGTCATTCGGTGGGGAGTAGAAGTATGTTAGGCTGTCTGACCTAACATTGGATGCCTGCATGAAACAAGCTTAGTGAGTACATCAGGATAACACAATATCACAACCTTTTACTTAGTTAATACACCTAATTCACCATTCCTCTGAGTTGATAACTGTTTCTGCTGTGCCTTTAAATGCATGGGAATAACCTACTGGCTTAAGTTTCAACCGACAGCATTTTGTGAAGACATGAGGCTCACTCCACTTAGTTATGATTTTGATTCTCATCAGAAGGAAATGGTCTTCTTACTGTAACATCCTTTTCCCTTTCGTTCCTTTACTTCAGTGTGCCTAAAATTTAACATACCAGAAGGCAGGCATCCAGATATTTAGGTATTTGACCAGTCTGACACAAAAGTTGACGGAGAGGTCTTTGAAGAAATAGTGAAGGAGTCACCTAGAACCTTCCGAGTCATGTTGAGCAACGAAGAACTTGGTAATCACTGACCATTCACAAATGTGTTCATATTAAACTTAAAGGCTGGGATGGGAGTAATAACAGTTCCATTTAATATGCTTCTGATTTGTTCATACATGGTGATGTACGCACATGGTTTAGTTGCTCTGTTTGCATGTCTGGCCCATATTCACAACATGGATATGTAAGTAAAAGGGTCCTTACAACACACTTAACTGCCTTTAGAAATGTTGATCGCATAGTCATTCTGCATGTATTTGATTACACAGGAACACTACTACAATCCAGAGAGTGGTTCTGGAGACCTTGAATGGCGGTTGAAGACCATTCAAAGAAAAACTGCAGAGGAAAGAGGTGCCTCTGCTAGCACATCACACAAGAGTAAGTATACTTATCAGTTACATATGATGTTGATGAATTGTGTAGGCAGGAGTCAATAAAATTGTGTTTTTGCTCAAGGTGGTGGGCCAGACCGTAGTCAACCCAGACCCTTCACTGCTGACAAAGTGTTATCTGATGAGGATGCGGAAGCAGCTATTGCTGTTTTGATGAAGACACTGTCCATGAGAAGATGAAAGCTGCCTTCATTTATTCATTCATTCATTCATTCATTTCACTTCATTCATTTTTGTCACTTCATCCGTTCCATATTGCTTCATCTGGTGAGCATTAAAGCAAGTTGTTACTGTTTGTTTGTGTTTTATATCTATTTGATAGGTTTGATCAAAGCATTTCAGTAGTATAGCACATATCACTTACATATAATAAAATATAAATATTAAAATATTAAATGAAACAAATAAAATGAAATATTATTACACATTAGCGTGACATTTAAGAACTTAATTTGGAGTAAAATTAACTCTATAAAGTGTAATCATATTACTCTGAACAGTGTGAACAAACAGTGTTAAATATCTTTACACATTTCATTGTTTATTTTGACACTGAATTGAGTAGAATTAACTAAAATTTTATTTTTAAGTGGGACCCAGTGTTTCCTTGCAGTAAATTATTGTGGAACTCCAAATAAACAAACAAAAAGAAACGCTGAAATGAAGGCAACTGAACTCATCCAAGCAGCTTCTTCAGCTCCTCAGTCCTCTTTGGGGAACTCTGTGCTTAAGTCATAGCTCAGTCAGTTGTATCAGTCACTCCCAATGGTCGCTGCCCCAGTCTAGTTGCCTCAAAGTTGCGATAGGCAATTTTTTTTCTCTCCTATTATCGCAGACTTGATGAATTTCATTACCATTGCGTGGTCTCTTGTCACCACATTGCTACTAGTCTCTAATGGGTTTTCGGGCTAGCACTGTTCTTGTGAGCTCTTCATCTTTTTTTTTTTGCTCTTCAACAGATTTTCTCCTTGTTCACTGCTGTAGTAAAGACGTCGGAGGACACCACAAGCTTATGTTCCGAGATCAATAATTCCCTTTCTACATGGCAGTCAAACATGTTACACAAGACCTGAGGAACTCCTTTTAGGGCTGTTCGACTTTGAAAGACAATCTACGCGGATTTGACAGGGCCAGTAACATTAACACAAAAAGCCATAACTCAGCAATCTCTGCAGAAAGCCGTGTGACACTGGTAGATTCAAAAACAACATCTGATGTCGTTGTCTTGACCTCATGGAACGACAGCTTCCATTTTTCCAACCGAATTTGCCCGACAAAAAGCCGACGCAATAAATACTTTAGCCACTGGTGAAGACGTGATCCAGAGTGAGCTGTAAACACGACGCAGACTTTGGTTGCTAAAAGTAACAATGCTGGAAAATATGTGTGTCTTCGTCTCTGGCTGCCCTTACAAATGCGCTTGTTGTGCTCTCTTTGAAGGAGATAAATGTGCTCTGCAGACCTGCCCCTGCACCTTTAATCTCCCTCAGATTTTTCATCACTTCACATTAAAAATTTCACAGCTCCAGTCCAAGTCTTTTTTTTTAGAGTCCAATCTTAACTGCAGAAGGGACATGATAAACACAAATAAGGCCACGGCTGAAATAAATGTATATTTATTTGCAGCAGATTATTCCCCTCTTCATCTTCTGAGACCTGAGCAGCTGCTGGATGGCCGGGCCAGCCAGGGAAACTTTTAGAGATGCTACAGCTCTCCTCTCACAGATGGGCAGGAGGTGTTCTCTAATTGACACTCCAGCATGTTGATGCTGCACAGCAGATCAATAGGAAGGTAGAAGTAGGCTGCCCTGAGGAAAATGAATGGAGAGGGAGCAAGGCTTGGCTGTACACAAACACTGTAGAGCATGGAAGAGGCTGCCACTGTGTTTTCTAATGAAAGAAAAGAGGCATCGGCCTTAAAAGGATGCATTGATAAGGTGGGCCAAACTTGTAAGTGCTCTGGGGGCATTGCCTAAATTCTGAGCAGTGAAATCGTGAAACTGCAATACAATTAGTGCAGTACACTAAACTGAGCCGGCCATCTGTCACTGCACTCACTGCTTTTCAGCAACATGAGGCGGTAATTCCCACCTCGATAATTCTATCACTCTTCTATCAGAAAACATTCAATATTTACTCTTACCAGCACTTCACTGTATTTTTATATTCATTGCATTCCTACATTAATCTATATTCTGCATCTAAGGATGCATCAAGAAAAATCCATAGAACATATAATCATTATTATGCACATAACAAAACAAACCGCCTTGTAACTTAGGTTTCAGATGATGACTTTATCAAGCATGAACATTTTTGTCACCGACTACAAAACTGCGCGCATAATTTTGACGACGCAAATCCTCGAGCCTTCATACGCCTCCATGCAGCACTACAGAAAAGGTCTTGATGAAAAGAGGTTTGTTTTTTTTTTATCCTTCCACTGCCAGCTGTCAAACTTTGCATTCGCGACAAAGAGCAATCTTGATACCCGTTTGTGTCGTACTTCACAATAGAAGAGAAGCCTCCACTCACTCAGATCTGCGCAGCGTCAACGTGGGGTTTTCTTCTCTCCCGTGTCTGAAGTCTGTAAGATGCGGCGTCTCAGACGAGCCTTGCATCCGAAAATGACAGCTAAAAGTTGCAATGCTGCTGTGGTTTGCTGAGCTGATGGCTTTCTTAAGTTTTATTTTATGCAGCCCTCGTCTCTGCCGTCTGGTGGCACTCTTGGAGCTGAGGCAGTGTATGTGGCCACCTGATAAAAGAGCGTTGCAAGTGCATTTCATGGTGTAAAGAAGTCCTAACGTATTCTTTACATTGTGAAACTGTGTGCCAGCTTTGTCTTGCAAGATTTCTGATCATTTCAAACAGTAGATGGCACCTTGAGCTACAGTATTATCAAACCATTGTGTCAATCATATTATATAGTTCAAGACCCAAAAAACAGGTTTAAGATACATGTTTAAACTTGCCCACATATTTAGTTTTATCTTAACATGAGAACTGTTTACAAAACTGGGCCAAGTACAAATGCTGTTGAATAGTCAGGCTACACCTAATCAGAATCACTTTCCACAGTACTTATTGATTACATTTACCCAATGTGATCATGTGTTTAATCCGTAAGGAACTATTCAGTAGGAACTATTCAGTTTGCAATAATAATAATAATAGTAGTAGAATCGGTATCAGTTTCAGCAGTGAACTCCTCAGAACAATTTAGTTTTCATACTTTTAATTAAAGATTGACTCTGTACTGAAATTCAATACAGTAGGCAGCCGTGTGCCAGCTATAAATTTTTGCTGTAATTTTCAGAAACTAACAATCCGCAGCGGGAAAGGCGCACCCAGTGTGACCCAATGCGACACTACACCTCTGTCGGGAGGAGATATATTTCTCTAAGGGAGCTGGGGTGATTTTAATATTACCCGCCCTGGTCAGTAGTTTTAAATCAGTGTGGAACACATTTGTGAACATCCCCCCATTAATAATTACAGCTAGAAAAGCCTTCAGTTTGTCAGCAAACTCACACTTCTGTGAATGAAGCTCTTTCTGGAGCAAAAACATTTGTATTTTCTCTAATTTCTGAGCTTTTTACTTCTCTTTCCTTTTGTCACCTCGGTGTGAAATTTGACTTTTATGAAGGTGAAAACATTTTAACACCAACATAGTGCTCTTTGGGAACCGGTGCAACAATGGAAAGAAAGAAAAAGAAGCAATATCCTGTAAGAGCTACATCCTGCAACCTCACTGATGGACTTTTGTAATGATAGCCACTGGTAGACACTAATCTCTTTCGTACCTGTAGTCGTTTACACCCACTCAAACTGGTTCCATCACAAGTATGCTGAATTTGTTATTGGCGGTGTCTATTAGCAATGTTGTCAAAGAGCCAGAGACTAGAAACATGGAAATGTGATAATTGTCAGGCAAATTTTGTGTGTCTAATCGGCGAACAGCTATTTGTGTTTCTTTGCCTGTTCAGACTCTGCTGATCTATATGTCTACTGAAGGCTGTATTTTGTAATCTGAAATTTGAATTACACGATCCACAGTAATGTTTCCCACATTATTATTCAGTCCACACTGAGGTAATGAATACGGCTGCGATGACATCGATTGCGTAGAGTTCTGTGACACGTCGCAGTTTTTATGTTCACCGCCAATTATGGCGCCTCCTGCTGCCAATCATGCTGAAAATGACAGAGAAATCCTGAACCTAATCGTGTGCGAATTCTCTGAAGCAAAACTCAATAGGATGCACAACTGGTAAAAAGAAAACGGCCTAACGCAGCAGCACGCCCGCTCTGTGGAAGCATCTCGACAGAGAAGATCCGCCGGCTTGCCCACCTCAAAACAACAAGACTATTACAGTGAGTTTTATTTGATATGCTTTTTTTCCCAGACAAGAACTCAACAAAGACTCACTAGAGCAGATGCTAATAGCTAGTAGTGTGGTAGCTGCTTTCCAAAGCATTTGCAAATTGTAAGCAGTTTGTTTCTGCCAACATATAAAACCAGAGGTGTAAACAACATTTTGCAGGTATATAATACAGCTGCATTCACTATTTAAGTAGTTAAATCGTACTCAACAACATGTACAGTATGATAATTGATTGCAGACTATAGCAAACAACAAGTTTCCTAATTAGGTCTACACCGAATGAAACTGAACACTGGTGATGAATAGTCATTTGGTAAAGGTTCAGTCTTGAAACGGCGTCTCCATTCACATGTTGAAATTTGTCATTGTGAGATAATGTCGGAATAAAAGGTTAATGGTGAAAAGTTATTTAGTGGTACCAAAGGATTAGGTGGAGCAACCCTAGCTGTAAAAGTCTAACTGGAGAGATTATTTGAAATTATATGCCCATATCTCCATTAGTGAATGCAATCGTAGCTTTTCTCTGATATTAAAAAGTGAAAGAGAGCTAAAGCTAATCTTCACATTAGACAGGCTGGAGCCGGGGATATATACTGTATGTGGTTGATAAGGGTTGATCAGCTAATCGACTAGGTGTGAAGAAGAAATAAAAAGAGAAAGAGAGTGGGTACATGTTGCACACTCCTGAAAAATAAAGCAATGATAATAGATATATTCATGTAAACTGACGGGATCGCGTCCAGTGTGATGTATGGATTTTGCACATCACTCCCAGCGGGGCACGAAGGTAAAAGCATTACACCGAAACAGAGAAATTACTGAAATGATTCCTTTTCCTTTGTCATCTGATGTGTTTTGTCACAGTTAGATATAAAGAGAGACGGGAGCCTGGGAGCATGAATATTTTAGCTCTGGGGGTGCATTAATTAGAGAAACAGCAAAATGCAGTTGACAGCTGTGATTTATTTAGAACCCTGAGATATGTGGTAAATCTTGCTAAGACATGATATTATGCAATAGCTGAGTGTGGTCGTTTGATTTCCCTTCACTGAGAACCCCCGAGGAAACAAGGGTGTAATTTATCTCTCGAAATATCAACTTCATGACAACCGCACCGGAGAGCCACTCCATTTCTGCGCCGGCGTTGGGAATTTTAGGACATGCATACGCGGCTTATTAACACTTGGCCAGGGCTGTTATTCTGTGTTGTTTTGAAGATACTGTAAGTCGATTTGAAGACAAGGCCGAAAACATGGAGGGGAGAGAAGAGACGGATTTCTTTTTATTTATTTTATTTACACTGGATGCTTTTCGGTGCGGGCTAATGGAGGGCTAAGATCACTGAGCAGCATCTAGCAGGAGATAAATGGACTGAAATGTGAGAACAGGCCCTGATTCTCCAGCCCTGGAGGAGCGTCTGGCAAAATCTCATGCTGCTTAAAAACGGATGAAGACGCCACGAGGAGAAATCATCGGGGAGTCAGACGAGCGTAACAAAAAATTGTTGACTTTCCGTTCTCTGGCTGGCTGTTTCAATGACTACCGTCTTGCCATAACAATGCAACGCACACCCCCACGGTCTTCAGTTCCCACCCTTCATCTTTACAGAGTCTTATCACTTTATTCAGTCTCCTATGCTCTTCTTTAGGCTCTCCTTTGGGGGGGGGGGGTGCCAACTCCACTTGGTATTCATCACCCGTTACCATGTTTCCTCCCTATAAAGCTTTCAATTCCGACCTATCATCACATGCACACCTAGGGGCCCGGATTGAATATGATTCAAGGGCAGGCTTGAAACTCGAATCTACAGGTTAAAATATATCCAAACATCTCGGCCCCTCGGAGCCTCTTGCCCTGAAAGCTCCTCTCTCGCTCACTATGTGAGCCTGGTTAATGGCCCGGTGAAAAGATGGCATGAGGTGAACCATCTCCAGCCTCCTGTTGACTCTAAGCCGCGCTCGGTAACGATGCTTAGAATACTTCATCTTGTGGGTCAAATATGCTCTTTCTTTTTTTTTTAAACCTTGTATACCATAACATAAACTATTAGTATTTACAGAGGTTGAATGGGAAGACGGACTACATCACAGACCATCAGTGTCTAGCATGTCCTGGAAAGGGAGGGGGAGGGGGTGACTGTCGATACAGAGCGCTGCCTACTTCTCAGACACATTGATTGATTTGCTGTATCTGTTGAGCTAGGCCTGCCTGCCTGTCAGGATTAAGGAATTATGTTTTATCAAACCTGTGCCCCTGACAGACCTATTTCCAACAGAATCACTGGAAGCTGCAACATACGGAAAACTAGGGCATATCAGCGAGAGCGACTAGCTCAGAAATGTAGTCTGTTGGATTTTTCAAGATAATAGGTACAACGTGCAGCAGTCGCATAAACATCAAGTGCCTGAGTGACAGCTGCTGTTGGGGTCATCTACCCTGGATGTGAATTCCATCAAATATCTTCACACAAATTGTTGGAGAAAGAAAAAGACGTGACGCCGTGACAAAACGGTGCAAACACTTTTAATCTTCTGAAGCTAATACAAAATGCATAAAGCCCAGGGACTAAATCCTGAAACTAAAGGCCTCCCTTGTGAGCACAACTTCACAATCTCCACTACATCCACAGTAACAACCTGTTCTATTCCCGTGCACCTGAAAGCAGACAGACAGGAACAGAATGGCCTGATTGTGTGAATATGCAAGTGTCTGCACCTAATTCCTGTTTGGGAACAGACCAGAAGTAAACTAGTGAAAACATCAGCGGATCAACAACAAGGCTAAATAAGAAATACTGTTATTTCTGCAACACAGCACAAACAAAAAAAAAAGCCGCAGTGTTGGATAAAATGCAAATCCAAAACAGGAATAAATCTAGGTTCAGACCAACTTTTACAGCCTTGGCCTATTAATTTTAATACAGCCGCCTGCTGTGGCTATCCCACAGTCCTTCACTGTAGCCATAAAGAGTGTTCCTATTTACTCTTTACCTAAAGCTGACTGTAGAAAGATGCTTTAAGCAGTATTACATTATAATACTGATTCTATTTAGATTCACATTTAAACTAGTAGTGGGAGCCGTGACACCGTATCGACAAATGAAAGTGAACGCAGCTATTGAGCGAGAGAAGCAATCATCAGTTGTTTTTAAGCAAACCACAAAACAGTCATTCACAGATCACGCGTTAAAACGCTTACATGCACAACAGAACATATAAATGCGCCTGTTAGTCCTCTAAGGTAAGATATGGGATGAGAAAGGATAAGCTAAGGGATAAAATAAGATAATCCATCAGCGGACTAGTCCTTTGTGTGTGGAGTTTATATGTTCTCTGTGTCTGCGTGGGTTCTCCCTGGGTACTCCGGATTCCTCCCACCATCCAGAGACATGCTCATTAGTTTAACCTGTGATTCTAAATTGGCCGTAGGTGTGAATGTGAGTGTTAACAGTTGTCTGTCTCTCTGTATATATATATATATATATATATTTGGAAAAAGTATGTACATCGGTTGCACATATTAAAGTTATGTTTCCTTAAAATTATTTATTTACATTAAATATACTGAATTACTTTTTGTTAAAGAAACGTGACTTTTGTATGTTAATTCAACAATTTTCTTTAATGTTAAGTGGATGCAATTACTCTATGTTAAAGCAACATATATTTTTTTACATAAATTACACACACTGTTGTTCTGTTAAATCTACCTGACCTGGACAAGTAAATCTTATACTATTAAATAAAGCTTCTGCATACTTTGCTCATCCATTGCATGATGAAATTATTTCTGTGCACTAATTTCTGTTACTTAAATAAATCCATTTTGTACATCCTTCTGTCTGATCCAACCTAAGCTCTTATTAACAGCATTTACCATATACATTTCCAAAAACAAATAAGACAAAGAAAAACTTTTACTTTTTACTAGTGATTTTATTTTGTCAAAGAACACTGCAAGGTACATTATGGAAGAAAATACAGCATATATGCCACAGATAAAGAAAGTATAAATAAAAGGCAGTGCAAGTATTTGTCCAAACTCCAGTACAAATGCAACAAAAGAGCAACCATGGTCCATGGCAACAGCTCATTCACAGAGTCTGTTTTTGAGGACTTGGGGTTTCTTAGAGAGCTTGTTTTCGCCCAACTTCATCACAACTTTCTGAAGCACTTCAAAAAATACTTCAGTTCAGGAGGGTAGCTGAGGTTCAAAGCATACATTAGGCCAAATAACATTGCAGCATCTAATGCAATGCTGTCCAGATCATGCAGTACCATCTGGCCTTCCAAGACAACCACAATGTCTTCTGGTTTACTGGTGGCATCATGTCTAACAACATATATTCCTACCATGGTCTCCTCAATGGATCCTTGGAACGAGGGCTTCATCTTCTGCCTGCAGAGCACACAGTCACAAAAGTAACAAAGTGAGATCAAACAAAACACATTAAATATATACACTTGAAACATTATACTGAATGTCTGCACAAATAATATACAAATCTCTGAATCCCTCTGAATATTTTATAATAAATAAATATTTTAATAAATATTTTAATTATCAGTTAATCTGAGGATTATTTTCTCAATTGTTTTGTCTATAAATGAAAGAGAACACTGAAAAATGCCCACCGTAACATCTTTAAATTGCTTGTTTTTTTTTTATTACCAACAAGAGTCTAAAAGACCAAAATGCTGAGTTTTCTATCATATGTAATAAAGGAAACAACGATTTTTTTGAGATCGCGAGAAGCTGGAACCACCAATCGTTTGGAATATGTTTGAAAAGTGAAACAATTAAATTATTTTCAAAGGAAATTGGATACTGACATGAATAAATGGATTTTGAATGGATCTCTTTTTTTTAAATTCAAGATCACTACCATATATCTGGCTAACTGTTCTGTGTTGTTTCAATAACTAGGTACTTTAGTGCTCAACAAAATATTACAGGTTTTGATATTTTGTTTTGTACAGTTATACTCACCATGTACTCTTACAAGATTTGCTGGGTCCTCATTGAGGTAAACACACAGCCCCTTGAGGATGCATTCCTGCTCAACACCAAGGGGCAAAAGTACAGCAAGACATTAGTGTAGAATCCTTTTTCAAACTGAACTGTCTGTTGCCGGAAGAAAGCACCGAGAGCATAGAGAAGCACTGAACGAAGAGAGTTCAGTTTCCCCAAGATGGCGCCCGCCTGGATATGCGAGACAGACGCAAACGGTACTGTATTCCTTTTTAATAAACTGCCTGTATACTTGCAAAGTTCTCAATGCTTCGTTTTACATGTAGAGACCCTAGTTATGCTACCGTGTAAGTGTGGTGATATT
>JASGAT010340799.1:0-11715 GCA_030220025.1 Chelon auratus | reverse complement strand
TCTCTTCTTACCCTGATGCCCCCATCACTCTGGAACAGGGCAAATCTGGACTCATCAGACCACATGACCTTCTTCCATTGCTCCAGAGTCCAATCTTTATGTTCCCTGGCAAATTGAAGCCTTTTTTTTCCAGTTCACTGATAAGTGGTTTCACAGCTGTTCAGTCGCAATGTGTGGAAATGCTCTTATTTTCACTATAGCCCTGAGTTCTACTGTTGTTTTTCTTCGATTTGATTTCATTAAACGTTTAAGTGATCACCGATCACGATCGATCAGGAAATTTTTCCGACCACATTTCTTCCTGGAAGACTATCCTTCCAGGTTTTAATGATACACTGGACAGTTCTTAACCCAGTTTTAGTAGTTTCTGCTGTTAAACCACACTACCACAGATTCATATTTGACCAACCCTCACTGATTGACTCATGGTGACATAACACATAGTTCTACAGTACTGTGACTATTCACTCTGTATATTATAGAGTTATTGCCTTCAGAGGACAACATTGTTAGGGCTTTTGTCTCGTCTTTCACATTTCTCTTTCCCTCCAATTGTCTTTTTTAATTCGATAACCCAGCTGTGTTTACAGTTGGGTTTATTATCTTCACAGAGACGGAACTTAGTGTCTCCAAGTTAATAAGCCCTCAGTAAGGTCCTCTAACAAGTTCACTTAATATTTTTACCACCTCTCATATTTCTTTCTGCCCTTTTCCTTATCTCTGTTTTTTCCTCACTCACCGTCGCTCACGCTATCAGCTCAGTATACCTGCAGCATTATTAAAGGCCAGTTACAGTGGCTCTTGTTGCTCCAGGGATGCTGCTAGAACATTGGCTTCCCAGCAGTTTACATCATTTCCTTTTTTGTTCCAGTGCACTATTTCCCCAACGTTTTTTTTTTTTTTTTNCTTAACCACTGTTTGGATTGCCATCAGTAACAAAATGTGAGAGGAGATAAAGCTGATGTAAGACTTACCATAGGCCACCAGCTCATCATCTTAGTGGTGATGCTTAAGAAACTGTTTTTTAATATGTGAACTTCTTTCCGTTACTTCACTTTTTCCATGGACCTGATTTTTACTACTTTCTTTCCCCTCCTGTGATTTTAGAGGTTTATTTCTAGGTTTATTTTAGATATGTGTGTCAGTAATTCTGTTGTATCCTAAGCCTGGATAACTTTCTTTTACCAATGCATTTTCTTTAGTAAAGATTTGCTGAATAGCCCCCATGGTGTAATATATTGTGTGGAAGTTCCCAGAACAATTGCACGCATCCTCCTCGTTTTGTTCAGGTGTAATCATATTGGCAGTGGATAATATCACTCATTCAATTCCCATATTTGCATTTTCTAAACCAATTCTGCAAAAACCTCCTTTAAGTTACAGCCAGGCTTTGCATCTCTCAGGACAAATTAAAGTGACACCTGTTCTACCATAGGTATTCTTATTATGTATAGATCCTCAGAGGAAGTAATTTAGATCCCATTGTTATTCACAAGTCTGTGCACTGCATTATATGAAATACTCTATGTAGGATGTTTGTGAAGAGTGATTCCACAATGTTTTTCACAACATTGGTCAGTCATGCTTCAGTCTGTAATTACGTGGTGGTACTTTCCTCCAAAAGCTTTGTTTTGTCTCTTCCGTCTAGTCTTCAGCATGATATTCACCATCATATATGAGAATATATCGCACAACTTTACCAAACTGCAACGTACAAGTGGCTGTAGCCGGTTTCTGTGTGCAAAGCTGGATACTGTGGATTTGCTACGGCAACAGCTGTAGTTATGTTACATCATGCTATGACTTTCCCATCTGCCTTGTCTTGTTGTGATGGATTCTGTAATAATACGGTATAAGTACAGTAAGGAGCAAAAAGTTACTCCAACGACAGGCTGTTCCATTCCAGTAGGTCTTAAGTTTTGACTCTGCCTACGTTAACGACTGTCTGATTTTTGCTTTGCATTTAATAAAGATTATTTTTAATTTTCTTACTCCCAGGCTGACTGGTACGACTCTGCCATCGCCTGTGATCTCAAATAAGAACTGGCTTCGGATCCATTTCACCTCAGACAGCAACCACAGAAGAAAAGGATTCAGCGCTCAGTATCAAGGTAGGCCATGCTCTTTTAAACTCACTACTCATCTGTTCTTGGTCTTAACCCTGACCCTTAGATGCCGTTTAATGTATGAATATGTTCATTTTTCTTGACTCTTTTGGATACATTTACAATCTAATCCACATATGTGATTAGATGTGATTAGATTGATTTCATTTGAAGTGGCTCACATTTTTGCATCACTTACGTGTTAGCTGAAATGAAGAAGGGCATTTGTTCTCTACAAAAGTCTGAAATCACCCAACTGGACTTGCTGGACCCTTCCTGTCATCTAACAGACTGGTTATCAGGCTTAATTAGTTTCTTTTAAGAAGACTGTTAGTTTCCATGCAGTAGTTCAGATTTAATTGACTATTCCCAAAACAAGACACGGTGATCCAAGGCCTGTCTGTTTTCATGCCTCAC
Organism: Chelon auratus; assembly: GCA_030220025.1. NCBI lineage: Eukaryota > Metazoa > Chordata > Actinopteri > Mugiliformes > Mugilidae > Chelon > Chelon auratus. Next base: position 9,193 of record JASGAT010340799.1, on the reverse strand, counting down.
TTCCTGTCTTGTCTCCATCCCTTTTTACTCTCTCTCTCTTTCTCAGCTCTCTCACCCTTGCCATTGGTGCTTCCATTATTTCAACTGTGCATGTGTGTCTGTTTGTGTGTGTGTGTGTGTGTGTGAGAGAGAGAGAGAGAGAGAGATAGATATACGCTTTTCATGCCAAGTTTGCTTCTCAGTGGAATTTAGTTTAGTTGTAGCACAGATTTTTCTGTTATCCTCTGTAGTGCTGCCACTTAGGATAAAATAGATGGAATAAATTTCAATGCTGCTCCTCTCCTTTGCTCATCTCCCCCTTTATTCTCCTCTCTTGTCCCCACTTGTCTGCGTTCTTTTAATTTCTTCCTTCAGTTCTGATTTTTAATTTCTGCCACTGTTGCATATTTTAAAGAATAACCTCCATGTGTTTCCCTCTCTGCAGTGAAGAAAGCAATCGAGTTGAAGTCCAGAGGGGTGAAGATGATGCCCAGCAAAGAGTCCAGTCACAAAAATGCTGTCTGTGAGTACACAGCAGGCTTCTGCTTTCTGTCTTGTTTTTGTTGATAGTGTTTCCATACGTCATTTAGACAACCCCCTTTAAAGCGAAGCTGAAACGCATCCCGTCACATACATCCACGTGTGCACACAAACGCGCACGCACACTGGCACATACTGTATGTACACAAGGACACACAGGAAGCATCCATCTTTGATGTGGCAGGAGCAGTGATTTCATCTATTTTTCAGTAAGGTTGACCTTCTATGAGACAAGGTTTAGCCCCACAATCTCCTTTTTCGTGTTTCTTTCTGTGGCAGCTTCAGAAATATTATTTATTTTATTTTCTCTTAACGATTTCTATCAAGTTCGAATTCCAGTTTAGTTAATTGCAGATGGACCCACCAAGCCATGCAAATAGACGTGTCGTGTGATGACTTCTGAGTAAGTAGCAGCAATGGACAAACTGCTCGTATATTTGAGTTTAGTAAGGTGCCAAAACTGCAAGTACAATAGTATTCTAATTAAGATGTAATTAAAGTGATTAATGCACGTGTTAATCATTAATTCAATTTTCACCATTATATAATTAATAGTGAATAAATGCTCAATAGGTCACTGCAGTTAGTTTTAACTTAGCTTAGATGGTTTTAACTATCTAAAGTTTGATAGATTAGTCTGAAATTCTCAAGGTTTGGGCAAGGTCACACAAAGTGTCACAGGATAACTCAGTGGTCTTGTAAGATGAAGATTTAATCTTGGTTTATACTCTTGTGACTAGTCAACTTGGAGCCGGGGGTTGCGCCGTTGAAAGCGTGGATCAAAAGTTACTTTCACTGAAATCACTGCAGCACAGAACATCGAGAAGACATCTGAGTAGATGGTGTGTAGTAGAACGAAATAGAACTCTCTGTACTTGTCCGGGCGCTAGACTTGTGAACAAGGAAATGCATGTTAGACCAATCGCAGCTGTTACGGTGTAGGGTCCGGAGCTACGCCGCACAAGGTTATAAATTACACTTTAGAGAATGGTTGCGCTGCAAATTTACAGTATGTATGTCCTATATATTTATACAAGTATTTTCTCAATTTGACTGTCCCCAGCCATTTTGTTTATATACCAAAAGACATCAACCCAAGCCTCTGTTTTGTTTCCATTTCAATGGTTTCTTTCACTTTAACTTTGAGGACAGTTCCAAGCCTTCCACTGTCGCACTCTGTGCATCTCTCTGTGCTGGTGTCAGGAAGAGGGCCCGACAACAGACCACAAGAAATTGAATTCAGCGCGACGTTCACCTTTTTGCTGGTTGTCACTGAAATGGATAATAGAAACTAAAATTCCAAAAGCGAAGTGGAGTCTAGGGGGTTGGTGTTGTGGTTCAAAACTGGAAGCCTTCCCACTGTATCATATTCACCCCCCCGGAGGGGCAGCCGAGAATCCTGAAAGAGCCACTGAAGTCATTAACAGGAAAACCAGCAACAGCTTGCATCTGAGACTGTAAAGCCTGGAAAGATGCTGTCCTGTTGTTTATTGAACAATAATGAGGCCAAGTAAAAATGGAAAAAAAAACAATGAAATATTTCTTTACAGTCTGTCTCACTACAGTGTTTTCTTCTTTTTCATTCCCTCAGCCTCTTACTTCCATTTCATACAGAGCTCAAACTGTACAGTCCATACATATGCTACATATCATTTCAGTCTGATTTATTTTGGTCAGTCCCTAACTCTTTATAAAATAAATAAAAAGTAAAGTAAATACAATACAGAATATCAGTTCAGCACATAGAGATGTTAAAATCTCTCACTAGTGATGGTAGTTTTGCAGGTGTCATAACCTCTGACAGTGTGCAGCATAGTGTAGATAATAATTTTGTAATAAAACTTTAATGAAAGCTGTTCATCCTGTTTATCTGGGAGAAAAAAGCACAATCAACACAAAGGAAAAGCAAAACACAAAGCTTTTTCAGTGACATTTTCAAGATGATTTATCACTATTCCACCACTTGTTTGTTTGAATGTTGGGAACTAATGTGCTCAGTAGGTGTCACTTTTTATGTTTTCCTTTGGAATTTAAAAGAAAGCTCACAAGTGTTTAAGCATTCAAATATTTACTCAGTTTCAGCTTTGCGGTGTCCTCAAACATGATGAACCGACTTCACAAGCTATTGTTTGTACAGGGATTAGAATAAGTCAGTTGCTATTTAAGAAGACAAGGAAGAATGCCGTGTCAGATTAGGTGAAGGTCTTCTGTTTGTATAGTGTGTGATTAGGTGATCCCCAGAGGAGGTGGAGGAAAGGGCGTTTCTGTGTCGACCTCAAGAAAAAAGTCATCATGTCAGTGGTAGGCAATGTGAGTCCAAATAAACACTGTACTGTCCAAAAGACAGTCAAACTGTGAATGTAACCATACACACCTCGACCATCTCTGGTGGCAGATATATTTCTTGGGATCTTGGAGATGCCCCTAAAACAGCATTCACATCATGCAACGCAACCTCTTAATTATCACGGAAGCTCCAACTATAGCTTTTCCTTTGCGTAGCGTTTCACTTCATAATAAAATCCTCATCAGTAATTCTGCTGATTTACGTGCTCAGCCAAGCATGCACTGGTGGAATTAACATTACTACGAAGGTTTATTTTGCGTGTCTGGGTGTGTATGTGACAGACAAATTGTATGTGCTCGTCGTGTGCCTCTTGGTGTGTTGCTGCAGTTGAACTTTAAACTGGCGTGCTGTTTGTGTGTGTGAGCGCTTGCTTGCGAGGAGTTCCTTGGGCAAATCAGTTTATTAGATTTGTCAATGATGTGGTCCTCGGGGAAGAGTTCAGATCTCACACACAATCTCTCTTTTAATCCCTTTTGCTGATGCTGTGTAGGCATTCAAATACAGGCACATGTGAATAAATACTTTAATGTCCAAAGCTATTGTTTTTTTTCTTCTAACAAGAGCTTCAGCTAAAAAAAAAATCATCTTGCTGTGAAGTACCTCTCCTTCTTTGACTGGTTGTCTCTGGCTGCAAACATTTTAAAATAAATGACAATGCAACAGCCTTTGAAATGTGCTACTCTGTCTTTACCTATAAATGTAATGACATTCAAAACGACCTCAGAACCTTAAAGCAGTAAAACCCCACGTAGCTAAAGGCCCAGATCTTACTGTCCCTTTCCCCTTGTGATGTAAAATCACAGTAATCACCGGTGGTGCTTGGATGTATGCTTGAAAACTCTCAAAAGCACCTATCCCACTTGTAAAATGATTGCCGCGCTTAAGAGAATGAGCTTTGTTATTTGTAATCATTATGTGGAGCCAAAGAATAATGATAATGACTGTGAACTGTGCAGTCCAGGGGATTCCTTAAGCTTCTGCTGCTCTAGGCATCAATGAGAAATTTTTCACCATGGGACCCATGCTCATTGAAAACATGACCGAAGCAGAGCGAATGTGGGTTTTCACATTGGCTCAGTGAGGTTACCCCAACACGGGCCATCAGATTGGCAACCAGGGTCATTAAAGCATTGAAAAAGTAAAGCCAAGGTCTACTTTTGGTCCTGAACCAGTCTTTGAATAACACTTCTTTACACTGTATGACTCCCAGTTGTAATATTATGACTCTATGGCAGAGAGTTTACTGTCTTTATGCAATATATAATCATTAGAAAGAACCAGAGACTGATGGTAATGAGTTTTACCTGTCTAGAGAATGGAGCGCTTATGAATCATAATCTTAAAGACTGTCTGTAACAGCCTCTAGCCTATATTAAAGCACTGTCTAATAGACATACACACGAGAATATGTTTTAAATGAGTTTGCAAATGGTCTAGAATGTTTATGAATGAAGGTTCTTATAAGGACTAGAAACCAGTGAGATCATTAAGGCTAAATAAGATAAGATAGGAACATGTTAAAACTGTATAGCATCAGTGGCAACTAGAACTATTTAAAGCGGCTGAAATGAAAGCAACCCATCTTGTAGTTGCCCTCTCACAGCGGTAGCATTAGCTCACTGCTGAGGATGTGTCATAATTATAGAGGGGCTGAAAGATTGTGATTAAGGAGTTTTACTCCCCAGACAATGACCTAGAACTGTAATGAATCATCATTGTGAGAGTGTGATTTATAATCAGTGTTTTCACAGGATTGTCAGGAAAGGTGGCTTCAGTCTACTCAAGTGAAAGTGACGAGAAAAAGTACAACTTGAAATTACAAGTAATAAAATTAAAAGTGAGAACATCACTTCTGCTAATGTGTTTTGATTAATTTTCATGCCATCTTTGGCATTTTTTTTTTCATTACATTATATTTTTTTTGTTGTTGTTGTTTTTTTTCTTTGTGGAGGGTCTTGTGAGCGTAACACAGCGATGCTGGAATAAATAACTGAGGGCTTCAGCTCTCAGGTTGAATGACCCGTGAGCATGAGAAGGTGGAGGAGAAAGGGAGGACACAGTGGATAAGAGGCAACGAGGAGAGGGCAGCAGAGGAGAGCATATCAACAAATTGCACTTCACACATTTCTCTCCTCGTACAGCAGGCATCTGAAGAGCAACTCAAAAGCCCTTACCTGAAACACATGTCAGCTGATCACGCAAACACACACACAAACAAACATGCACTCCTGAGCTCTCCCTGCCTCTCCTTGCATCCTATCTCACTGTCTCTTAGTGTATGTTTTCTTTTTCAGCATTTCACCTGCCAACGTTCATAAAAACTAAACAGTTGTTCTACATCCCAAATGCGTTTATGTGCATTTATGTTGGCAGTGGTTCACTGTTAATCTATTCCCTCGGCCTGTGGTTAGACTTCTGTAAATGCAGAATAAGTATAAAGCTTTATGTACAACCTTGCAACATACATTCAGTACGACACATTGTTATAAGATTGGCCTAAGTCTTTTCTAGCAAAGAATTTACAAACAAAGACCAGAAGTTTAATGGATTTAAAGAAGTTTATTGGTAGGCGGGATGTGAGAGAAATAGATGAGGGATGAGGATGAGAGGGGTTGAGGGGATGGATAAGAGAGGTGAAAGGGATGAGAGTGGTTGAAAGAAACATGGATTATGGTCTTTGGACTTGCAGGAACCCAGGGAAGCATGTCTCAGGTAGCTTTGGTTCCATCTCCCGCTGGGTTCCCATAATGAAAGAAGGAAGAGAAAGTGAATAAACTGGAGGGATGGGGATGATAGGGGGTTGAATAGGGTTAGGACAGGGTTAAGGCACAACTTAATAGGTAACTGTGGAAAACAGAATGATGAGGTGTGGCCTTGTTCCTGAAGTTATTATAACTTTGTTCCTGAAGTTATTATAACTTAATTTAAATAACCGTCTGTAAAAGTGTTGCTAGTACCACTGCTTATTATAAACACATGCACCTCTATGCAGCAGCCAGACCAACGGTGGTGGCATCGATTCCTCACGCCTTCTAACATTTCTATATGTTTGTTGCAGTTTCCATTTTTAAATTAAAAAGATGTTGAGTGTTGTGTGAGAGCTCCAGTAAAGTAATAATAAAAGAGTGAGAGCACATTATGTTGATTTAAATGTAATGGATAGTTTCCTTAATTGTAAGTTACGTTGTAGTGTTAGACTCACTTGAGTATTTGTGACGGCCAGAACTAATAGTTCATGATACACTCATGTCTTAAGAAGAACACAGGTGTCACCTCCGGTCTGGCAGCGTAGAGGAATAGTGGTGTTGGCAGCAGCTGCATAAGCTCTTTATGCTTGTTACATGCAGAATGACTGGAGCTGTTAGCTTCCATGTTTAAAGCATACAAAGTCCACACACAAAAAAAATAACAACTTAACAACATTAGTGCTACCACTTACTTCAAGAAATGTGTTTTGATGCAGCAAGAAAGCTACTTAAAAATGTCACTTACCTTCAAAATATAGGAAAGTACACCGATCAGGCATAACATTATGACCACCTTCCTAATATTATGTAGGTCACCCTTGTGCAATGTAGTGAATTTGGAGGCCAGGTCAACACCTTGTGCTGTTTTTCATGTTTTTTAAGTTGTTCCTAAACCGTTTTTGTGTGTGTGCCTGTGTCAGGCTGCATCCCGCTGGTCATGGTCATTGCTATGGGGTGGGGGTGCCTGTTCTGGTCTAGGTGGGTGGTACATGTCTAAGTAACATCCACACAAATGCCAGGTCCAAAAGTTTTCCCAGCAGAACGTGCATGTCACACCATGGTCAATGATATGTACTTCTCCTTGCAGTGGTCTTAATGTTGTGGCTGACCGGTATAGATTTAGACTTAGACTAAATTTTATTGAGGAAAATTGCTTAGTTGCATGTAAAAAAAAAACAACAAACAAACAAACAAAAAAAAAAACAACAGTCTTAATAACCACAAGTAAAAGAAAGATTAAATTAAATAAAATGAAATATAAGTAAAATAAAATCTAGTTAAATAAAATAAAGATAGTATGAACAAACATACACTTCAAAGTGTACCTGAAATAGAGACGGAAGAAGAACGCTATTTCATTGTTACAATATATAATTAACAAAAGGGTTAATAAGGACAATCCACTATAAATTGATAAATTATACGTTGTGACCTTGCTGAGGATCAACAGATCCCACTAGTGTTAGTGGGCATTAAGTGAAGCCAGCATTTACGTAACATGATTATCTGCACAACAACTGTTACATAAATGTGTTAAACTGAGAAGGATGTTATTTCTCTCAGTGATGTATTGGTACTGAAGTGTAAAGGGTTTAGTTAAAAAGAAAGACTATTTTAAATTGCTCCTAACTACAATAATTACATCCTACCCATCCTTACTGCAGTTGCTGTATAATCTCTTTATGTTTTTTGCCATATTCAGTGTTAATTCTTACTGATGACTCTTTAGAAAATGACTCCAGAGGCCATGCAACAGTAGATTGCCCTTCACAGGACTATACTATCTCACCCACGCTTAAGGGTGACTATAGACATAATAGTTAGTCACAAGGTAAAGTGGCATCTTCAACACGCCTCAGTGAAGCCATATACTTATCAACATCAACAAGAAAATGTATCTATTTTCCCCCAATTTTCTAAAAAGTTGAATTTTGTACATGAAAGGTTTGCAGGAGACACTTTGACGATATAGAAATGCCATTACGCATCATGAGCTTGTGTTTAAATGTTGAACAGCCTTTCAAGTGCAAATGCAGGATTAAGTCAGCTTGAGGAATTTTGACACAAGCCCAGCAGTAATATTTGTCAGCTTCCTCTTTTTTTTTTTTTTTTTATAACAATCTTGTGTTGTTTGCTTGAGCTGGATTTGTATCTGCAGCGTGAACCTTTGTATTTGATGCCAGTAAAGCCATCTGAACATGAGTGGAAGTGATGAGAGATTGTGAAAGCCAAATTGTGTTTGTGCTGTGATTTTGGGACAGAACATCAAAAACACAGTAGAGCAACGAGACAGCTTGTTCTGTTTGCATCATATCTCACACAAGCATGCATACGCCACGTCTATACACTCAAAAGGCCTCAGCTCACACGGAACGCCTCACAAAGGCAGCAAATCATTCATCCATCTTTTATGCTAAGATGCACAAAACTTTGGCATCCTTTTGTAAATTGCAGCTAATGTGTGCGAGAGAAAAAAGGCAGGCTGAGCATGCTGTGCATACAAAAGTAGAAAGGAGGAGTGAGTGGGAACAGATGCAGATTAGAAAAACAGGAAGAAGCAAGAGAGAAAGATGCAGGAAAAGATGGAGAGAAAAATAGAGGCGTTAAGAGGTCCGAGATGGCTCCTTTTCCTGGTCATATTTTACAACCCTCCAAGATAATCTATTTTTTTCACTTGTGCTACTCTGACCTCTTTGCAGCGTTCTCCTCATTTCTCTGCATTTTATTTATTCCCTCCTTCCTGTCTCTTTATTTTTTGTGTCTCGCTAACCATCATTACTCATCCACAGTGTTCCATTAAGACAGAGCTGGTCTAAACTGGTTCCTGTCATGTTGTCTGGTCTCATTTACATTTACATTACGATTTAGGCGTGCCACAGATGCTCCCAGCCAGAGAAAAGTCTAAAGCCAATGCAATATCCCGAATACAGGCTGGACAAAATTTGTCATGTGCTTTGTGCCTTAAAAAAACAAAACAAAAAAAACCAAAAAAAACAAAAAAAGATTATGGAGATAGATGAGACAAACAGGGTGGAATGAGATGCTGAAAAGCGATAACCGAGAACAGCTCTCTAGGTTAAATCTATACATGTGCTGGTTGGAACATTTCTCTGCCATTTTAATTTCATGCTTGCAATTTAATTTCTCCTGGAAGGTTCTGTTAAGTCTTCATGTTATTTCCTCAGTACATGTTTGCATTTGTTTACAAGTGTTTCTACATGTGCTGGAAACCTGAAAGGTACATACAGGCAACCAGCAAACCATCAAATGAGTGTGGTCTTTGAGCAACATGGGTGCAAATGAGGATATAGTGGGTTTGCTCAAACAGTTCACTTACTGTTCAGACTGTTTCCAACATGGGGACTTCAGATTTACCTAATCAAATACGGTACATGAAAACACGGCCCAATGAAGATAGCGACACACTGTTGAGAAAGTGTAACACAAAACAACTTGAAGCTGGAATATGATGACCACACAACTTCAAACCCAAAACTGCTCTGATTTGGTTTACTAGCAATACACCTGCGAAGCATAAAAAATACAATCTAAGCTTACTTACTCTACCACCTCAAGCTTC
>JASGAT010340789.1:0-23246 GCA_030220025.1 Chelon auratus | reverse complement strand
AGGTGCTGTATCTTCATATCTCTCTCTGCAACTATTTCTGCACCTAACATGAGCAGAAACATCTGATTCAAACTGCAACAAACATAAAATGAAATGGAGACAGTGTTTGCAGAAACACGTTATAGAAAACTTATTTACAGAAAGGTGAGAGCTCCCTCTAGTGTCTATTTCAGGGAATTACAAGTGGAGAGATGTGGAACAATGATAACCATGCGACTAAAAGTGTCAATATTCATATTGTCAATACATGACATGTGTAGTATGCCATGACTTACTCTCACATCACTAACAGTGTTTTTAGCCAGCGCTTGTATTGTCTTAAATACGTGGGTGTTTATGACCCATGTGTAGTAGCCACATTGTGACACGGAGGGGCGCTGATGTTGTGTGACACTCCAACAAGGTGCCCTCTCTTAAGGTCTCTACTAAACTCAGCAACCACAGATTTCATGAGCTTCTGAACACTTGCTCTGTGAGGTGGGGTGATAACTGCAGTGCAGCACCTGCCTGCACCGTCTTGATTTAATACAATGGCCTTTGTCTCAGACATTTTCTTTATTTTTTTTGTTCGATTGCCAATCTAAGCAGTTTTAATGACATGATGTGATTTGCATGAGGGAGAATGCGCATTGTCTTTTACCTCTTTCACTGTGTGTCATTTAAATCCCCTTTCAGGCGTCATCATAACCGCTGAGCTCAAATGTCACCAGTGTTACTTTGTTTCCCAAGTTCAAATCAGGGTTAATCCCGAAGCAGGATATTACCGTGAATGAAAGGAGAATTAGTTAAAAATAGCAAGAGACTTTAGCACTGCTTGAATAGTGTCCATTGTCTGCAAATCTATGTAATCACCCTACTCCTGTTAAACCTCTTCCTTGGTGACTAAAAGCAGAAAAGTCCAGAATTTTGAGTAAATCTAGGTAAATAAATTAGTTGGGGAGAATACATTTGCTTACAGTTTAGTTTGTCTTGTGGCATTTTTTAGTGTTTAGCGTAATTATTGCTGCTTGATATTTTTTTGTCACAGCACACTGGAGGAGATTTTTCAACCAGAAATGTTAATGCCAGTCAGAAAATATCTTGTCACTTGATCATGTGCAACATTAACGTGTGACATGAACGCCAAGCTTGTCATGATGACTGAATATGCTGCTTGAGGAAAAAGGCTGCCAGCAGTTGACTCACTCTATTGGCAGAGCACTCACAGGAGAATCCATTATAGCACATGAGCAGGGCAGGCTTCACGTGCCTTCATGACGTGTGACACTGTGAGCAAGACAGCAGATGTCTGGCTCTGTTCCAAAGTCTACGACACTAAAGCTGAGGGCCTTAAGGAATTTAGAAATCCAGCTTAATGCACACATGCCAGCGTAATCCAAAGAAAATCCTGAACTTATTTTATTTTTGCAAATAAGCCATTGTTTCTATGTTTCTGAGGTATCAACAAAAACAAGTGCGTGAAAAAGCTCAGTGGAGGAAATGTGGCCCTTAAAGGAAGCTAACCCAGTGATTAGCACAGGTAGAGTTTCTCACGCCAGATAGAGTTTCAGTCATTTGTCACGGTTGTTATCGGGTCATGCTTGCATGCACACAGACACTCCATGTACGTGTGCACGGATACGCCAGCACATACGTATATAAACTCAAATCTGCATGGAGAGTAGACACCTTTGGACATTTGACACGCAAATGAGCTCACACAGATATACAAGCAGCTTTGTGAGGCTGTACTTAGGCAGCTAAATGCTAATGTGATCATAATGCTGACTACACTGACACACTTATACCTAGCGTAATCTTTACAATCTTTACAGTGTTTAACATCTTATCTCAGTGTGCTAGCATGCCACCACTTGCTAGCCTGTACTAAATGCAAAGCTGAGGATGCTTAGATTTTGCATAAACCAAGATATTGGACAAATTCCATTCTTGCAAGTGAACAGGATCAGGAGTAAGGGCAACTGGACATGACCTGGATAACTGAGGACTTTAATGGACATCCATGAGATATTTCCCTTAAAACCACAAAACTTAACCTTGTGCTGGCACTAGAGAAAATGTCAGGAGATTTCAGAAGTCAGCAGGATTCGTCCTCTGGAGACAACTAATGTTTGTACTATTTCATGCAACACATCAGATATCGGAGATATTTCAGTTTGGATCAAAATGACAGACAAGCACTGCCATCAGAAGATCCATGCCACAATTGTGGCTAGAAGGTCATTGTTGTTTAAAAACAGTTGCATTGTCACCATGTTTAAAACCAGGCTATGTTTTACATCTGTCATGAAAGACTGACATTTTGGAAGTACAAGGAAATCACTGTAAATCACAACCACAGTGAGTGAATGCATTCATTCCACTTGTATCTTCGCTGTTTGTTTAATAGCCGCAATTTCAGGTTGTGCAGAGAATTATTGTCTCCAAGAAGGCAGTGCAGCAGGGGATGTAATCATCTGCATGCATATTCTCCGTCTCCATGGAAACGCACAGCAGCCGTAGGAGGAGCAGGGCCAACGGGAGGGGGAGCAAGCTGATGTCTAGGAGGTATAGCTAATAACCGAGCCTCATGTGGGTCCCTGACAAGAAACAAAGGCAGGAAGAGAGTGGGATGCTTTACTGGCCCTCTGTGCTCTCTGTTGCTGTGCCGCTCTGTGCCTCTTGTGTCTCAAACACACACACACACGCACACATTGTAATGAACCAGGCTGTCTGTAAAAATGCTGAGAGGTCATTGAAAACAAAAACAGGATGACAGATAGAATTAATCTGTCCTAGAGGAATGATCTTTCCATCTCAAAGCTGCAAGCAGACACAAAGCAGGCGTGGGTGAGTCATGAATGAGGGTTTTGCAGTATGTTAGGAATTAGGTATCTGAAAATAAGTGGCTCCTGTTGCATTACTGTCTACACTGTGAGTGATTTATAGCTGTGAGTGATAAAAGACTTGTGACAGGACAGAAAGAGAAACATAGTTTGTCTTAGGCAGAGAGGAGTTTGAGCCAAATGCAAACTAGTTGAGAGTGTTAGTCATAGCTAGTTAGCATCTTTAACACAGATGAGCAAGAAAGGAGTGTCATTAGTTCTGTGGGTATTTGCTGATAAAGCAAAAAAAAAAAAAAAAAATCCCCTGCAGGAACCTCAAATGCCAGTATAAAATTTCATTTCAATCCACCCAGCAGCTGTTCATATAGGCCTATTTTATTCTGGACCAGCTGCCGGTTACTGGACTAGCAGATCAACATTACCATCCCTAGAGCCATAAGTCATGGCTAAAAATAATGAGACATGTGTGTAGTCTAAATTTGAGTCAGAAGTGGCTTTGCATGAGTGTGTGCCATGTTAAATAGTAGATACAATGTGCTTGAAGGTTCATTATTGACCTTGTATGACAGGAGTCCCGGGAAAGTGTCTATTCCAAGAACATTTCATATTTTAGCGGAAGCTCATTCATCAGAAAATAGCGTTCCATCTGCTGATGAAGGTCTTGACATGAGACTGAAATTCCCAGAAAGCTAACTTTGTGCCAAGAATTTTGTCAGTGCGTGTTATTTACTCAGTCAGATTGAAGTGCAAAATAAATTCTGTAATGGCCATGTCTAAAACTCCTGAGAATTATATTTTTGTGGGAACTACAGTTCTTGCAATGATAAACAATACACAAATACATGAAAATGATTTCCGTAAACCCACGTTTTAAATTTAATACAACTTATCCAAGCATGGTTTGCATATACAAACATAAAACAACCTTCCTGTTTTATTATCAGCAGAGCTACTTCTTACCCTGGGGACCAATGCAAAACTGTTTCAGGTTAGGCTACTTTCCAACTAGAACTTCTGTATTATAAAAGGTCATGCAAATGGATTATTTTATAGTAAAATGCTTTGACTTATCTGTGAGAGAGGCAGTACTACAATGTGACATCTGCTACAGGTATAAATGCACTATATAAATAAAGTTTGTTATAGATAACAAATGTCAGGCCATTTGGATGATACCACATTAATCTTTCCTCTGTTAATCTGTCATGCTGGACCATGGTATCAAAACAACATGTTTCTTTTTTTTGATAAAACATACAAAGGTTTACTTATCCTGTTCAAATATATTTAAATAAACCTAAATGTATATAGAATAAGCTTAAGAGCCTAAACAAGAGAATCACTGAAATTCCTAGTGAACGTAATATAGAAATTTAGTCAGATGACTTCAACAAAGTTGTTTTGGTTCTTATGTTCATGGTATTTACTTAGCATTGTTGACTTTGATGTGTTATTTGCCTAATAAGCAAAATTTTAAATTAAAATGATATTTTGTCACGGTTGTTAGTGTACATAGACATAAATCTTGACATCCAGTCCTAGGAGTCGTAGCAATGTAGGCTACTTCTAGCGTGTTTGGAATCCATTTTGAATGAATGAATGAATTCATACATTGGTTTGTCAGTGTATATCTGATATCTACTTATAGGAATATGTGTAAAGCACATGTTTTAGAAGCTAATAAAACACATATGTACAATCATGGGTGTTAATATTATTCCATGCAAATTATATATTGTTATATATCTATATATTCAGTACAGTGTCTTAGTAACTTAATTAGTGTATAGCGTAAGCTCTGGATGAATGCCTTTAATGCTGGCAGTAACTTTTATGCTACAAGTGAGTTGGTTAAAATCCCATCTGGAGCATGCTGTGCTCTGTTGTTGTTGTTGTGGAGCCCAGCGTGATGACGTCGGCAGCAAGGTGAGCAGACCAACGTGAACGGTTAACGGAGGAGGGAAGCCTCCCTCATCTCGTTTCATCTCATCTGGCGTCTGTTTGTTGTTAACGCTCACAGCAGGACTCGCCTCTTTTATTTTACTACATGGAAAAAGCCTTTATTCACGCTCGGTCGAGCCTTCGCACACCGGAGGCGTCGACGGTGTCTTCAAATGTAAGTAAACTGGTGTAGGAGCTCTTTGTTTTCAGTTAGCTGTAGATTCCCTTTGTACAGTTTGTTAAGTAGATGCAGATAAGTGTTCATGCACAAGATGTTCTGTGTATTAGAAATGTTATAGGTTTCATTTTTGTGCAGTTATGTGTTTGGTGTTTTAGTTTTGCCTTTTGATTTTCCTCTCCTGTCGGAAAGCGTTTCTGGTTGCTAGGGTCTCAGGACCTGTTACTAAGGGCGTTTCTCTGTCTGCACGTGCAGGTTTGCAGAGCCCAGCGCGGCCTGCTGCACGCTGACGGAAGTCTAAAGGTGGCCTTAAATGGAAGTTTATTACTGTAGTTATGTTTAATGATTTATACTATTGACCACTGACACTCACTTTTACGGTCCATATGATATTATTTTTTTTTTATATAACATTTAGATCGCTATGCTAATGCTATCTGATGGACAAAGTATGTAATGAGACTTTAAACATATCTGTATGACCTACTCCTATTCACTTGTGCAGCTCATTTAAGTCAGGAGATGTGAAACACAGCAGGAACCACCACGTTTAATGCTTCAATACTGAGATGAAATTCTTGCTTGTCGTCACCCTACCTGTGTCCATCTTACAGTAGTTTTCATATAAGGAAATTACTCATTCATTTATTCGTTCATCTTCTGTAACCGCTTGTTCCTGTGAAGATTCGCAGGGTCTGCTGGAGTCTATCCCAGCTGACATCGGGCGAGAGGCGGGGTACACCGTGGACAGGTCGCCGGTCTACCGCAGAGCTATAAGGAAATTAATACGTTTTATTTTTGCTGCAGACTGGCATCTGTGCTGTGTAAATAGACTGTGAATTTGCAACAAATTTGAGGAACTGTACGTGGAAGAGAATACAGGGCCACTGCAAATGTTATAGGTAAATTAGAAAAGTACAAGAAGCCTGGATATAATGTTAGCATAGTATCTGAAGAGCCAGAGGCTGTTTGCTTCCAAGTCTAGATGCCAAGAGTCAGTGCAAAGTACTACTGTTCTTGTAATCCACTTTAGCTCCATATGGCGAGAGAGGAGAAGGTATTCCAGCTTTCATTTCTAGTAGCTTAAGCCCTGGACACCTCAGAGAGACAGATTCTGTGATGATGTGAGGGGCTTAACGCAAAGTCTCTTTGTTTGTTTTGGTTGACGCAATGAAGCATCTGTTTCTCAAGGATACACAAAAGCATATAACTCTGTCAAAGACATGCTAACTGTAGTAAAATAATAGACAGTTAATGACCTCTGATGCAAGTCACGACAGAGGACGGTCTCTGTGTGTCAAATGGCTCGGTGAAAGAGATCTGGTCAAGGAAGCTGCCGATCATTAAGGAAGATATGGTTACATACCGTAGATCATGTTGCAATCATTTATCATTGTTGTTATGATCATTTCAGTTTAGGGTTTCAGGAAGACATGCCCACACTCTAGCTTGACAGTGATGTACGTGTGCCAAGTGGTAGATAACAAAGGAATTTATTGTCACTTGTGTTTTTAGAGAACATGAGCTGTTCCCATCAAACTGTGGGTGGTTATTATCTTTCTAAACCAAGTAGGCCTGTTTTTCTTTAAGACTAAACTAGAATTTCTTTCACTCACTCTGTGTTTACGTGAAAGCTGTGCAGGCCCGTGCTAGGACACACTTTGAGTGATGCACCAATATACTTTTATGACCAGATAATTAAAGCTCCGCCTCGTTTGCCATCTGTGCTTTCAGAAGAAGTTCAGCTGCAGCAGCCAGATGAATTAATGTGCCCAACTTTTTCAGCCATAAATAACGATGAGCGGAAACACCCACGTCACTGTGGGCACGGTCCAGGATTTTGATTGCTCCAGCTGAGCTCTGTGTATGTATACAACGAAAATCACAAATGCATGACTTGTGCGTTTCATCCGGTGACCCCCAACACTCATGAGTGAAGTGTTCAGCGGAGATTGGCTTTGGCATTTTTATCGGTTTGTGTTGTGGTTGTTGGTTGAACACTAACTTACATCAGCTGCATGGGCTTTGTCTTTTGATGGTACAGTTCATCCATCACCTGCTGTGTTCCTGTGTGCTTTTGTGTCTGCACATTAATGGACTAATACACTTGTACACTTGTAACTGTGTGT
This sequence comes from Chelon auratus, assembly GCA_030220025.1. Lineage (NCBI taxonomy): Eukaryota > Metazoa > Chordata > Actinopteri > Mugiliformes > Mugilidae > Chelon > Chelon auratus. The sequence continues at coordinate 16,173 of JASGAT010340789.1, read as the reverse complement.
GTTTTTTTTGACCGTGTGTGGATACGAGTGACGTGCTGCTGCCATTCTCACTCTGTCGCCAGTCGCTTGTGAGTCAAACCATCTGGAGGTATTGTTGAGTTTGCGTCAGCCTGTGCTCTGCTGCAGTTCAGTTCAATTTCATTTTATTTATATAGCGTCAAAAACAATACAAATAATCTCAAGACGCTTTACAAAACACATTTTACACACAGATTCTCTTAGAAAGAGTAAGCTGTTAGAAAAATACAGTATCTAGCAAACAAAGATCACCAAATACTAGTATACATTTTTGTTTTATCAATTTCACTGCACTCTTTTTACATCCTTCCTCCTCTTTCATCATTCTCTGCGTCTTTTCTCCCCTCGTAATTTCTACCCTCTCCTGTTTTCTCTTCCACTTTCCTGTCCTCCCTTCCCCTCCACTCCACTCCACACAGGCTCAGTGCCCTGCTTGCCAAAAAGGTGGATGAGCAGGGCACGAGGCCGAGCTGGCTGTCACATGCCATCTGCGGGGTCACATGAAGACGTGCCATCGCGATCTGCACTCTCCTTTTCCTGCCTGCGGACGAATCTGTGAGCTAAGGAGGATTGTCAGATAAGGCGAGAAAGGGCTTGACTCGCCAAGTGAAGGGAAAGAAACATATCAAGGAAGGAGAAAGTAATCTGATTTGACCATTGTTACATCGAAATAGCTTTTAGTGGAATTAACTCTGATTAAAATCCAGCTGAGAGTGATTAATGGACAGCAAGGGAGACCTCAGAAATCTGTGTTGACGTTCTGAAACATAATAAAAATTTGTGTGAGCAGAGAGCGCTGGGGAGAAAAAAGCAAAATCTCAGCTGGCATCTCTGTGTGCTGCGTAATCAGAGTTGATCTGGTCAGAGACAGGCCGAGTCTGAAAAGTGGAAAGACTGTCTAAGAGTTGAGACGCCGGCAATGTAAGGCACAGAATAAACTGCTCCCACCAGATATCTAACAGTAAACTGTGTAACAGAGAAGACCTTATGTTCTGTTTAGTATAACCGGACCGGTTTTGACAGTGGAGCATTTTAATGAGTGAACAACTTAATTGCATCCAGGAACTGATTAGATTGACTTGAATAGGAACTGACAGACTAAAAACAAGATTTTCATTTTAGTGGTAAGATTGGTTAAAAATAGATTTATAATGGCATGTTTATTTTTGACAGTATTAAATAATACAATATAAAGTATTCATCCATCAAGTCTCCTAAACTAATTTTTGTGGACTTCATGAACGCTCCCAGTGGAGGGAATTATAGATGCACAAGTGATAGATGCACAGGAACGCAAATCCTTTCTACTTCTAATGTCTTGGATGTTTAAAGTGGCCTTTTCTAACGGCGTCTCAGTTTTTCCACACGCATTCCGTGTATCTTTCATCTAGTTAAAAAGAAAAGACAGCGCAGGGCAAATTTATTTATGGAGCACATTTCATGGGCTGACACAGGCTGCAGAAAACATTTAAACCTGGAATGAAACTAGTCACAGCTGCAGCGTAATGACTGAACTCACCATCTGAAGGGATCGAAGAGTAAAAGCAAGTCATAACTGAACTTTGGCCTTGAGATGTGAGAGAAGGCATAGACTTTATTTGATGCCACCTAATATATATTCTTCTTGTGTTCCTCCTTCAAAGAGGCCTGATCTAAAGGTCAGTAAGGAGATTTTCATTCCTGTCTTAGAAATTGCCTGTTGACACCATTGATGGTTATTCACAATCAACCGTGCTGTAGATAATTGACAGGAACATGGATCACGGCCACTTTTAACTACCATAAAAACTACTACAAGAAACAAAGGTCAAGTTAAAGAAACAACAGTCCAGATTCCTGTGATTAAGTCTGATCAGTATCAGCAATGAGTGAGTGGAGGTTTTACATGTTTCTTAGCCCCAATAAAAGAAGAAACTTCAGTATAAGTTGATCCAAAAAGTGAATGAAGCCACTGGAGCAGGCAGAGCAGTCAGTCAGACATGCAGCTGTTGTGTTGCTCCNCCCCCACCCACTCCTGCCCCGACCATACTAACCATTCATATGATATCTTCCTTCTGTCTGTCCCAGCCCCTGTCACTTATTCAGCCACTCAGCTTCTCTCTCTCCCAGCCCCCATGCAGGCCTCTTTTCCTGCCCCAGGATGCAATGTAGTGACGTACCTCCCAACACAGTTAGACTATCCTTGTTCTGATGTGTTCGTGCATTGAAGAGATTACAAGGAAACAGCTTGCCAGGGGCAGGCAGCCGCTGTTTCCTGCAGCTAGCAGCAGTTTGGGGGGACAACAGCAGGATGCCATGGGGGAGAAGTGGCTCAGCAGCCCTGCTGCTACTCTCAGGCAGAGGTATCGGGCGGTTCAAGGCCAGGTAGGATTAGTCTTTGACTCTTGTTGTGGACCGTTGGGCTTGTGGTTCATGTATAGGTACACCTTTACTGTTAGGGTTGGGGTGGTTTGGGTGCCGCTTTGGTTCGACTGCTTTTTCCCAGGTGTTAGCCAGAGCAACAACTGTCTAAATGTTGTCACTTTGAGTATCAGAGTTTTACCATTTTGGTGTTTTTTATGTTTTGGTTTTCAGTGCTTTGTAGACTTGCTGTGATTCAAACCCATAAATCTGTGTTATCTATTTAACAGATCCTATTTCTGTGACGGCTTGATAAGAAACACTTTCTCAAGGCCACATGAGCTAATTGTTGCATTCTTTGCAAGCTAAGAGGCTTTTGGCCACGAGGATTAAACACTCTGTTGCTTTCAACACGAGACACTTTTTGAAGTGGATTCCTTGACCAGTTTTTTGTCTGAGGTTACTTTTTGTTTTTTTCCCATAGTGCTGACTATGAAGGCAGATAACTTCTTCACATTTTGTCCATTCTTCTCTCAAAGTGGATGGCTTCCTGTTGATTCTCTGAGTTAATGGGAGGTCCATTCAGCAAGGAACAATCCCAACACCCTGACATTTTCTTTAGTCCACTTTCTAAAATTAACATGGACCTTGTGCTTTGTTTTGAAGCCAGGCTGTGTAACGTGCTGGAAAGTTGAAAAGTAGTTTTTAGCTGATTTTAAACTAAGACAATGACTCTTCCCAAAGAGTCTTCCCTAAAGAAACCTGGGGAAAAAAAACAAATGTATTGGGTTTACATGTTGTGGTTTCTGGCATTTTAGCTTGAAGTTAAGCTTTTCAGTTTTTATGTGTGAATGAGTGAGTGAGCTGGTTGCAAATTTAGATTGCAAGCACAACCAAAGACACTTTTGCACTTTTTAAGTTTCTGTTGAATTTTTATGAAAATACGTTCCCAAGATTGTTCTATAATACTGTTTTTAAAAGGGACAAAAGTCACACGGACATTTGAAAAAAACAAAACAAAAACATATTTGAGTCAAATGTGTAAAAATGCAAGGCTATTGTGTCAAAAATACTGCAACAAATACTGCAACACTACTGTTTCTCTTCACCATAGCATTTAAGGTGTTTGAGTTCTGTCTGTTTACAAGTTGTCACGTCAGTGAAGCTTTTGAAGATTATAGGGCTTCTTACAATCAATGCTGACAGACCTGTTGCACTTGAGAAACCTGAGAAAACATGTCTTGGTTTATGTTTCTGTCACTCTGCCTTGCGCCTATACACACATACCCTACATCACACAGCTGACACTTGATGCTTAGTCGTATCAGATGTTTATTTGTGTTCGGGTATGAGGATGTTATTGTGCTTTGAAGAACATGAATGGTGCCGTTTGTACCTCAATATGTTATTCTGCACGTGAAGCGTGATTTGATTTAACTCACCATGTCATGAGCTGTTTGATTAGAGATTGCAGCACAGTTTGAAAATAAAGCTAATCCTTTGATCCGTTTGATTAATTTATTTCTTAACCGTGACTTAAAGCAGAGAGGTGATAAAATGCCTCGTCTTTTGTAACAAAGAATTCTTGATTAATGAGAAGAGGTGTTCATGTGACATTAAGTTTGTCAGCGTTCACTAATGGATCTAGAGAGTTCACCGTCCACATCCATTACACATCTATCGGCCTAAAACAAGAAATCTGTTTGTGTTTCAGCTCAAGTGTTTTAAGTGGGGCTTTTAGCAGGTAATAGTAATAGATTCATTTTTAAACCAGAGCTGTAGTTGACAGCCGTCAGGCATGTAGGCAGGGCGTGTCACAAGGGAGGGGACAGGTGTGAATGATGTATTGATGTTCAGGGAGTCGTCACGTCGTCCCTCCTGCATTCCACCTCCACTTCCACTCAGCTTGCAAGCATGCCACCCAGCCTCAAACCACGCTGTAGACTTACAACATCGCTTCCTGTTACCGCTCAGAGAAACTGGAGCAGAGGACAGATTTACATCACACTCACACAGTGTCTAACCACCAGGTCTGGATAAAGCTAGGTTTTGTACAGGACTAATTCCCAAGATTCCTTTAGCTGTGTGGATATGGGAGGCAGAGAGGAGGCAATGGTGAACAGCCTCGGATCCAACATGCAGTCTCCACGAACCAGACTGACCCGTTTCGGGCTCCGTCAGAACCAAAGCCAAGTGAGGGTCAAGCGAGCGAGACCATTGTATCTCAGGAATAAAACCAGGTAGGTGGCATGAGAAAGAATTAGAGCTGGAGGTGGATCAGCAGGACCAAATTCAAAAGTGTGTTTTGGGGAAAGTCTGACAGCAGTCTGTGCTATAAATGAAATTATACAGATGGCACATTGTTGCCAACATGTCTTTCAAACACCTGCAGCTTTGGTACGTGTAGTTTACATGTGGAGTCTAATCCAAACTATTTTAGATGCTGACTCTTTCAGTGTTTGTTTTCAAATTTAAATTGCTAATTCTTGTCTGCGTGTTACTGTTTTCAGACAAGCAGTTATTTGTGAGATAGAAAGATGTTTCTCTTGTCATCTTTTCATTTATTTTTGACCTCGGATCCATCAGTTTTGTCAGGTTTTGAGCACCTATTATTGCTTTGGACAGCTGTGTGTGCGCCGCATGTTGTTTAGGAGTTTACTTGGCTATCACTTGCTTAAAACTAATTTGTATTTTTCTACTTAAATCTGTGTAATCTGTGTGGAGCTGATACAGTTCACTACTCTCTTTGTCAGGTTACATGTGGCTGTAATTATACTGTATTAACTTTATGTGGAGACAATCAAAACATTAAGTAGGTTTGCAGTTTTTTTATTGTGTAAAGTTTATAAAATGTTAGTGCTCTTTTATGTCACTAACAAACTGTATCTGAGGTACACCTCCTCTAGATCTGAAACAGTTAGATTATTTTAAAATTACTCTTCAACAATTGGAGTAATTGCTCAAGTCAGTTAAATCATAGATGTCAAACATTTGCAACTAAAAGGTTGTCAAATATAAGCACTTGCTGGTTTGTTTGCGTTTAATGTAATTCTAAACGTTTTGAGTTTTTGTCCGCTGGTTGGAGGAAACCAGCAATTTGTCAAGTGCATGTGGTGTGATTAAAGTATTTACCATTAGTTTATATAGAGTACACTAAAAAAAGATCTGCCTTGTCAGGCCAGTGTCTGGAGGTGTTCATTAATGCCATTGCTCTTACCACCAACCCGGTAGTTTAGGATTGTGCATTTAAAATACATTCAATGTTTTTGAAAATGAATCTAATCTGAAAATCTAAAACTTGCGGAAATGTTGGAGGTTTTCCACCAAATGAACTGGATTAAAGTGCCCTGTCACATTACATGTCACTTTACTCTCTGCTCTGTGTGTTGGAATGTAGACGTACTGGTTCAGAGAACAGTAAAGCCGTGGCGTGACCCATTTTACTTAATAACAAATGACAGTTTTGATAAATAAGAAGCCTTTAAACGCTCAAGCAACTGTCAATTGTAAGGTTGTTTTATGTAACAGCACTACATTTAGTGCACAGTTAGAATTCTTTAATTTAGATGTTGACAATGAATAGATTAGGTTGTCAGAAAAGAGCCAGTACCTAGTTTCTACTGAAACTCACAACCTCACAGCTCCTCCCAGGCCCATCTTTTGAAACACCATGAAACTGGTTCAAAACACCAAAGCATTCATCTGAACCAACACTGATTTCACTCATGGTGCCTGGTGGATGATGTGGGCATTTTTCGAGGCACATCTTGATGAGTTTGTTGAATGATAGTTGTAGGTATGACAGATATTTTTGGCACGCATCTGTCTTGAAACTATGATTTCATTGTCTTTACTCATGCTGGCATGATAAGCCATCTGGCACCTGGTACCAGGACCGTTTGGTATGTCGCTTTAGACTACAAGAATGTGACTGAACTACAAATCAGTGGTATGAATCACTTCCGGTGTCTGTTGTCATTCGGTCACATTTTTATGGTTGAGGGTGAGAGTGTGTCTGCCAGCTGAGTGTGTCCCATTGTTGTTAGAGAGTTAGAGAACAGCATCTTCTGTTGTTAGGTTCTACACATGACATACAGGCTGCTTTTATCCGTGCTTTGGTTCGGAAAGAAACCAGCAAGGAAATTAAGATAATTTATCTTTCTGTCTTCTTAAATCAAACATTGTATGTTTCATCTGTCATTGTTAGTGGGTTACATTCAGATGAGAGAGGGTGGAGCCCTGGTGAAAGCAGATATCACGTTGTAACAGTGACATCTAGTGGCTATGCAGGGCACTCTGCCTTCAGGACACATTTTGCAAGAACAATAGAGACCCCCCTTTGTGTCCGCTCTCGCCATCGCACTCCGGGCCTCCCTCCATCCCACTCCTTTTGTTTCTACATCTCTCTGGGCTCTCCCGGCTGATTCATCTTCCCCGCACCAGCTCAGTTTCCGTTTCTGCTGTGTCTGTACGCGTCTTTGTGTTTCTGCTCATTTGTTTGCATGCATGCGTGTGATTTCTTTACGTGTGTGTATGTCTGCACCAGAGATCCCAGCCCCACCGAGATGAGCGTGGAGCCCTGGGCCAGCCCGCAGGACCAGGCAGCTGCTGAACACGCACACGGCACACACAAGCCGCTCTCCCAGGATCAGGAGCAGCACCCCGACAAACTCTGCTTGGACTCATTTTGGAGTGAGGTTGAGACCATTCGACAGGGGAGTGGCTACACAGAGCTTGACTGCAGCAGGAGAGACTCCAGACAATCAGAAGGTAAACACTGCAAATCTGATGCTGGTTGATCTAGGAGTGGACAAAAAAGCTGAGAAAGATTTACTCATGTGCTTATCTGGTAACATTACAAAATATTCATGTTTAATTCAGCTCCTGTAGAGATCCTCCATGAAATGATGCATTTGTCATGGCAGCGTATCAGGTTTCTCCCATGCCGCAAAGCACCGCTCATCACCATGACAACAGCTTCAAACACTCGGTGGCGGGGAGTGCTTTATACGCAAAGTCAAATAGCCATTTATGAATGCCGAATGCTTTTAGTGGGAGTACTCTTTTACTATAGCCAGTCAAATGACCTGATTGTGTTTATTCTGCCCGTTAATGGACACTTTTCACTGTTATACGTTAAACAGAAGCACTGCTTTAATGTTTCACCGATGTGTAAACAATCTGTGTGTCTGTATGTTGATTTAAATTACTTACTAATGACGGCATTTAGTGTCCTCATAAGCAGGTCTGTCAGTGTCAAACTAGTCCATACTTAAATTTAGTCTGGAGGGTTCAGGTTACACTGCGTGGTGTGATTACAGTTAACTGATCTAACTGTAAAGCTTAATATGTGGCCTGTTTAGAGAACGGATAAAGACATGATTATATTGTTTACTCTCCCTGAAGCAGCTACATTTGGTTATGTTGCCTCTTATGATGCTGCTCTGATTTTATTACTTTTAATTGGCTTGTTTCCTAGCAACAAATTTACCTGTTACTTCACTATTTTTCTCAGAAGGAGAACAAGAGGAGCAGTGGCTGGCCGACGCTGGCTTGTCGACCCTCATCAGCGAGGACAGCGAGGATGTGGACAAAGCGGTGCTTCTGTCCACTCTGACCCGGACGCAGGCCGCGGCTGTTCAGCGTCGCCTGGATTCCTACACGCTGTCCCTCCGCAAAAGGAACAAACCGCCACCACGCGACGTTCGTGACATCTTCAACTCTCCCATAGCTCAGGTCAGGACATGGAAATGCGATGTAAATCAGAGTCTGAGGCAGGCAGTTCTGCAGCAGACCACCAAAAAAATGACAATTAAAACATCTTAATCTGTGCTTTGAATGCAGCTATTTAAAAAAAAAAAAAAAAAGTTTGTCACGTCATATATTNATTTTACGTTTAAATGTCAACCTCAGATTCTAAAATCAGAGGCTTTGATCGCTGTAGAAAGTCTTGTGTTTCCCAGGTGACTGTCAGTTCTCATTGAGGGTCCTCCTATTGTTCCAGTGTATTGTGTTGTCTTGTTCCATTCAGGATGGCTGACCTGTGACAATAAAGCCAAATCACATGTAAAGGCCACGCTTTGTCCTCGCTGCCCGTCTGACACATCCAGAATAGAGATTGCGTTCCTCCGATCCTTATCGGTGCTTTATCAAAGGAAACACTCTGTCTACTCTTGTCCGTCTACTTAATGGACAAAAAACACACAAATTTTATTCCCAGTGGTTGACAAGATATTATAGAAAAAAATTGTACATTTGATCGAAACGTGAATCTGTGTGCTCTTTCATCAGACCCTCCTGCCTGAGTCTCAGCATAGTGAAGACCGGCCCCAACACAGTATGGCGTCGGTTGGCAAAACACCACTAACAGGTAAGAGCAACACGATATAGACTCATGTCAAACATAAACTTGCAAGTACTAAAGAGAATAGCAAATAAGTAGATGTACTCTTGAATCCATTCAAAGATTTGATACTGCACAGAAGCAGGTGAAACTCCATCGTCTGGAGTTTACAGTTTACTTATAGTCTTTTAACAACATGTCTGAATAAGTAAGACCAGCAGATTTGACTCGGTTTGATGAGGATGGCTCAGGTCACAGCCCAGTCATCTGTCTTCACATGTGATCAGATTAATCTCTAGATAACAACTGGTCTTTGCATGCTGCCGCTGGGGAAAGTCCCTGTTTCTGTTCTATGATAAAAATCTTTAAGAAGTGTTTGCTAATTGAATGAATAATACAGTTAATTTCTCATTCTGTCAACATACAGCAGGTTATTAGTGACAGACTTCAGCGCTATTCTTTTTTTTTTTTTTGTAAATTTCTGTTCTTTCGTGGGAGATAAGAGTCAGTAAAGAGATAAAGGAAGTTGGTGGTAGACTTCCTCATTTTCATGTTGACTTTATATTGTTTTTCTTCCTCCTGTTCCGTCACATAGCGTGAATTAATTTTAGTTTCTCCCTCAGCTGTGACACCAGAGCACAAACGATGTGCTCCTAAAGAGGAATTCCTCATCACTGACGTGGCTTACTGCGAACAGGCCGTCATTTTCCTTAAACAAGCCAAACTTCCGCAGAGTAACAGCCAACGCAGGAAAGAGGACAGCACCCTGCCTGTAAGCTCCCAAACACTTTGCATGTCTTCCACTAACTTTCCAGAGCAGGTGTAGGTTTCACTGGCACTAAAGAAACTTTACAAAAGTTCTTTCAAACAGGGAAATTCTGTAATTTTGCAAATGAAACACCCACGTGTGTTGGTACGACTGAAATCTATTGATAGCAAAGAGGATTCAAAAGAATCCTATGATTTGAGGGGGAGGCACTGTACATGATGAAGAGTACGATTTTTATTGTCCCTGTGTTTACGTGGGATTAACACAGTTATTTTTGTAGTATTAAACTTGAACAAGTAAATATAATCCAAGCTTTTCATTCGTTCTTGTAATCCATTTGCACTCAGTCCTCTGCTGTTGGTTAGATAACGAGGTTAATCACAAAAGGAGTGATTAAAACAAAACAAAATGAGATTTGTTGTGTCACAGAGTCCAGCGGATTTATTTTTCCGACTAAATAAGTTTCCTCTGCAAAAAGGAAAATTAGTGGTGTTTTTCAAGAGACTCACAGAGTTCTGGAGAGGGACTTTTGTTTTGAGTTTTAATTTGCGGTGTTAATTATGCACGGATACATTTAACTGAAATCTAATTGAAAACACAGCATAGAGAGGAACTGATATACAGTACATTACAATGAGTATATTCCTATTTTGGTATTTTTTCTCATGTGTTCTTTCTCCCTCTTCACCTCCATTTTCTTACTTTCACCTCTAATCCCTGCTCTTCTCACTTTCCTCTCCCTCTGCTCTCACGTCCTCAGCGGGTGGTATGCCACAAGTGCCGTCTAGGAGTGACTCGTATTCAGGATCTGTCCCACACCGACATGAAGAAGGTGCGTCAGTTGGCTCTCATCGACATGACGGCGCTGTGTGACCTCCTAGAGCTGGAGGTCAAAAGGAACAAAATGGGCAAGAGGAAAATGCCAGGTATGCAGCAGTATTATTCGCTGCCAGTTGCTCACGCATAGACATCACTGGAAAACTATGGCTACATATTCTTTAGTATGGATTAATCTGTGTGGTAAATAATCCTTGAGAATTTTGCTCTGCAGTATAATGAAGCATTGAGGAATTTCTTCCTCAGTGTTGGTTTGGACAAATGTTCACCTGACACTTTGGTCTTCCACAGAGAGCACTCTCTTCGGGGTGCCGCTGGCCGCGCTGCTGGAGAACGATCAGAAATTGAGGCCCAGCACCTCGACTCCTCTCTTCTTGCAGGCAGTAAGAACCCATTAGTACACTATACATGTGCAGTACATTCATTCTTTGTCTGTTCTGCACTCCTCTAACACAAGACAAGCAGTTTTTATTTTGACTATATTTTGCTTACCATGTGTTATATACAATTTTGCTTGTGTTGAACACACGAGGAGCGTCTTTTGAGTCTAGAGAATATAAAACATTACCAGTGTCCTCTGTGTGTGAGGACACTTTGACCACACCCTGCTTGTAGCAGCAGTTACTGAGTATAACCAGCAGAGGTGAGCGAGAGATTCTTATCTGCTGATGCTTGACTCTGCTGATGTCTCTCTCCCTCTCTCTCTCTCTCTTTCTGCAGTTGTTGTCGTTTTTGGAGAAGAAAGGAGTCGATTCGGAGGGCATCCTGCGGGTTCCAGGATCTCAGTCCAGAATCAAGGTGAAATATCTGGATATACGCACAGATAACACTGCCCCTAAGTATTGTATTTATCTGTCATGTGTATAAAGCGAGGTAAAATATTTCATGACCTGAATGGGATGATGTATTGACATTGTAAAATGTCAGAAGTGCTTGGGAAGCTGAGAGGAAAATCAACCGACTTTACTGGGTTTAACTACAGCTGACATTTAGAAAAACAAGCAAACAATGAGACAAAATCAATAATGCTTTTCCAGCTGCCAGATAGCCCCCAGTACACTGTATGCCTCACCTTACACGTACAGGTGACTCTGAACCAGTTAAATAAAAGCTACCACCAGAGAGCGCCAGTTAGCACTAATAAAGGAGAAACTTCCAGCATAGATGCTCAATTAACGATTTGATAACAGTGATCACTCAGAAACAGTTAACTGAGTTTCATATTTTGGTTGTATATTATTTCTTTTGTTTAGGATTTTAATGGCATTTCAATGTATTACCCATATTAATGATTATTTTTTAGCGGAAAACGTTATACAAGCATTTATAGCCTAAAGACAATGCCGTTCGTCAAGCAGACCTTTAAAAAGCACAAAGCGTAACAACTTAATTAATACAAAACATAATCAACATAGAAACACTATGAAAAAGTTTAGAAATTTGAAGAATATAAATTCTTTTTTCTGTTAAAATAAATTTAATACAGACAAATTTTCACATCAAGGCAGCTCTGTGAGAACTTTAAATAACATATGTTTGTTCAAGGCCATGACAGATCTTCAAGATAAATGTTAAACAATAGACATCTTTTGACAACTAATTATAGAACAAAAGAATCACAACGTAGCCAATCTCTTCTTAAATCTACATTGTTTCCTGCCTGCAGCTGCTGCAGCAGAACTTGGAGGCCAACTTCTACTCGGGGCCGGTCAACTGGGAGGAAGTGAGTCCAAACGACGCTGCAGCACTACTCAAGAAGTTCATCCGGGAGCTGCCAGCCCCTCTGCTCACCGCCGAGTACCTCAACACCTTCAGCGCAGTCAGAGGTCAGTGGATGCTACACAGTGATTCCTGTCGTTAAAATATCTCCTGTGTTTCTGTTACCTTTTATGTTCTTGTCTACACAACAATCTGCTGCCCACTTTTCCCAACAGTTCAGTAGGGTTCACATAATAATTACCTAATTCTCTTCACCGTGACGGTAGGGTTGTGTGACACTTATCTTTTCTGCTGCGTCTGAAAAATCAGCATTAAGATGAACAAGTTGATAGCATTTTAAGAGGTGTCCCAGCACCACAAATACATTTGCAGTGACAGTGGCAGACCGGGAGATTATCTATTTTCACAAAAGCTTCACCTTAATAAAAAAAAAAAAGCAGATTTATATTAATGTAACCCGACTGATGACTCCCTGATGTATAGTTTGCGAGGAGGATCAGTTCAAAGTGATAAATGACAGAGACATAAGCTAACAAACCTAATGGCCGCCTGTCATAACGCCATTAATCTTTAGACATCCCATTACTCCTTGTCTAAAACAAAGGAAATGAAGAGTGTGTGTGTGTCTGTGTGTGTTCAGTCTGTCTTATTTACTTGCTTTCTCCTTCAGACATCACAGAGCTGAAGCAGAAACTCCACATGTTGAACCTCCTCATACTGCTGCTGCCGGAGCCCAACAGAAACACGCTAAAGGTAAAAACACTTTTCAACACTTTATGATTTCTTAACAGAAAGTCTTGCCCTAAAACACTTGGAATAGACTGATGTTTTTTAAATGGTCTCAGTCACTGCAAAAGAAATATGGTCAGAGCATTTCAATTCCTCCCATATGAATCCAAGTACAAAGTTAAGCCAGTTGGTCTTTTCTCTGACATTTCTCATCCCACTTTATACTCCTTACCCTACACTTACTTTTAGAATTAAATGCTATACTTTTACCCCACAACATTAATGTTTTACTTTTATTTTTACTTTAACATCAAACCAAAATCAGATAATGAAGTTTTATAAATACAATCCAATGAATTCCATTCAACCATTATCTATAACTGCTTATCCTATACATGGTCATGTGAGCGTGGAGCCTATCTCGTATGGCACATTGGTTGAGAAGCAGGATACAGCCTGAACATGTCAACTTCCAATTTAATGTAGGATTTCAGTATTCTTACAGTGAAATATCACAGATTTTACTTTAAGAACCAGAATATTAATTCACCTGAAGAAAACTTTAAAACAGGACTTTTTTACAGAATTCACAAACTTCCCCAAAAAGAGCAACACACTGCTGTTTAATATTGTTCACCACACGCTACCTCCTCTTCTTGGACTTGTCAGAAATGTGTCCTAGATGACACTTGACCAAAGCACTGTTCCATAAAACATTACTGTATTATTCTGCTCATACTCCACATTAAAAAAAGAAGAAAAAATAGAAAAAGCTCTGTTATATAACAACTTGCATTAACCATGACTCACTTTCACCAACACAAGTGTGCAGTCAGCTCCACTTATAGCAGCCAGGAGCATAAAACCCACCTGAACTAATTACTTTGACTCCAGTGGAGGCAGCTGAAACTTACTGTGCATTAACATACTTCTCAGCAGAGGTGTTACGGATGATTCAGTCACTGTGATAATTCACGTTACTGTATTTTGTGCCGCCTGTAAGAGGGCTCGTCCTCCTGATTCTTCAGTTGAGGGGGATCTAAAATCTGCTACTGCATGTTGAACCTTCATGCTTCACAGTTTTAACCAAAAATCTTCTGTTTCATGTGTTTCCATGTGTGTTTCCTTAAGGCCTTGCTGGAGTTCCTCAGTAAGGTGGTTTCCAGGGAAAAGAGAAACAGGATGAATCTGTGGGCCGTCGCCACCATCATGGCTCCCAACCTCTTTCTCCATAAGGCCGTCCCCAGCAAACTGACTGAAGGGACAGAGAAAGGACAGGCGGAGAAGGCAGCTGACGTTATGAGGCTCCTCATCCGCTACCAGGACTTGCTCTGGACGGTAGGACCACCCACAGAAACACATTAGACATGACAAAAATTTCATAGAGAAAAAAAATAAAATGTATTGAAAGCTGTAAACTATGTAAACACAACAGTTCACAAGTTCAATGACTTGTTTTTCTTCCGTCTGAAAGTTCCAGAGAAACCATGTAACTGATCTAGTGATAAGATGCTTGGCAAACACTGTGTAGACATTTCTTGGCATGAAAGCACGTGCCTCATAAATGTTTTGTCACGTTGTTTTTTCTTTCTCAGGTTCCTAATTTCCTCCTGAGCCAGGTGCGCAAGCTTAATGAGAACAGTAACCGGCGCTACCAGTTCTACGATCGCCGCATCAAGAACCTGCTGAGGAAGATCCACACGGACAGCAGAGAAAAGCCTGACAAAAACAACTCAGAGGTGAGCTGGTTTAGCAGCGCTGCAATGAGTCGATGCTGGCCATGATTTACTGCAAGAAACTGAAGTTTTTTGTGTTTGAAAAAATAAGTCCACACCAGACTCATAATTAGATGTGTTTTAAAACTTGGTACGAAATCAATGTTATTGCAGTGTTTAAAATTGTCGTGCTCTTGTTTGTGTCCTGCAGTCACATCGTACAGTGAAGGTCCAGGTTGGAGACCTTGTGAGCGGCACGATGGAGTACCAGCTCAACATCAACTCACGTGCCTCAGACCTGCTCGCCCAGTTTCAGCGCCAGTTCCTCCGCAGCCCCGACAATGGAAAGGGAAAAATGCGAAGGTATGATACTGCAGCATCTTAAAACACTGTAAAGTGGTAACTTTACCACATGATGTATGTCTGCTTGGATTCTTCAAAAATGCAAAAGTGTGATCAGAACTTTAACTTTGTTGCCTCGCATTTTCCCACTTTCATGGAGCCATGTGTCTCTCCACAGAAACGGATCTGTGGTGCATCCAGAATGTGCCCTGTACGAAGTGGGAGGAAATATCGGTAAGTCAAAGTGTCAGCACTCTTTTTTTTTTTCCAGATCGGAGCAGCGCTGACATTTGCATGTCTTTCTGCTCATTGAGCTGATGAGAGTAGCAAGGTCTTATGTAACAAAGTGTGTAAGTGCCAAAGAGACATGAGCAGTGCATCTGCAGTTATCAGAGCAGACAAATGCTTATTACACACATGTCTGCGCACTCACAAGAGAGCTGACACAGTGGACAGCACAACTAAAACTTTTTCAGTCCAACTTTGGGGCAGAAAAATCTGTAAAGTTTTAATTTTGATTATTGTTTTGACACAAACACAAGCTGAGAATGAATAAACAATCACTTAATTTATAAAAACTGACAGAGAAATCATCCAAAACTCTTGTGCTCTCATATACAGAAACAGTAATTTTGGCCTGTTGGTCACATAAGGGTTGGGTTAAAAATTGTTAGCTGTTGCCTTAATTGACTAAAAGTAAATCCTATTATTCATTTAGCTCATCTGCCAACCGTTTGACAACTTTGGGGCTTAAATAAAGTATATTGTGTGTGTTCTGCAGGTGAACACTGTCTGGATCCCGACACACATCTTCTGGATTTGTGCAACAGCAACCCTGGAGGAGAATGGGTCATCAAGCTGAAACCCAACGGCAGCAGAGGACTGTGACACGGAGGCAGTGGAAAAATAAAAACAAAAGTCTTAAAAAGACAACAACTCCACCACACAACCATTGCTTCTTCGTGTCTGGCCCCTCCTTGGAGCAACAAGAGAGTAGGAGACAGATGGAGGAAGCAGAAACAGAGACGGGGAATCTGCCAGGAGCAGAGCCTGAAAGCTGTCCTTGATCACATGACCACACACGGCCCTCTTTCTCTTTCACTCAACCTTCCTCTTTAGGTCTCTTTCCATCTCCTTCTGCTCCTTTTCCCATCCCGCTCCATCATTTCTCCTGCGTTCCTACAGGGCCGCAGCGCTGCAAGCAAAAGGCTGCTGACGTGACTCATTACTTCCAACAGAGAACCTGCTGCACAGGACAGAGGAGGGAGAGAGAGAACGGACAGTTAGCTTCGCCATGTTTTCTCTCAAGCCATCCTCTCCAACGATGAGCAAGCAGATGGGGATGCAGAGCACCTCTGGCT
>JASGAT010340782.1:32240-55277 GCA_030220025.1 Chelon auratus | reverse complement strand
TACTGTAAATTCATGTACATATACAACTACACCCCCTCTAAGTTTACCAGTCTATATTTTTATTCAGTCTATATTTTTATTCTTATTTTTATTTTATATTTTATACATTGTGTACATTACACTTATATTGCTAATCTTGTGTGAAAACTACTGTTTACTGTAGTACTTATATATATACATTTTTTTTATACTACTGGCTGCAGGTACGACAATACATTTCATTTTGCATTGTACTATGTATAACTGTGCATGTGACAAATAAAACCTATCTATCTATCTATCTATCTATCTATCTATCTATCTCTCTCTCTCTCTCTCTCTCTCTATATATATATATACATATATATATATATATATACATATATATACATATATATATATATACATATATATACATATATACATATATATACACATATATATATATATATAACTTGTGATCAATTTGTCGGTTAAACCTGGATGAGCTGGCTGGGGTTATATATATAACTTTCTTCCTGATCCACAAGAGCGGAACATTAACTTACAACGAGTATATCTTGGTGTGAGTATTGTGTGATTTAAAACCACTAAATATCAGCTTAAACATGTTAGATGTGGCAGAACTCAGTCACGAATGATGTCAAAATTGTAGTGGCTCTTCTTTAAAGCCCATGTTGACCCATTTTACAGTGATTTGTGAAAAAATCAGCCATAGGGCTGTTTTAAGCACAGTGTGAAGCCTCAGAGCTGTTTTTAAAACTAGCGTGTAAAGCAACGTTGTGGGAAATGACGCTTGAAAAGCACCAAAAAATAAAATATGGTAATATAACTTTGGTGTGCTCAAATCAGCGTCAGAACAGATGGTTAAATACTGTGAGTATTTGGTTTCAGCTTACTGGATGCCAAGCTCTGGTGACCCAACGTCCCTTTGCTCTGGACAGGTTGGCAAAGTATGTGATCTGTGATGCATTAATATATTAATCTGAAAAAGGATCCAGGAGTCTTACTGTCTAAGTATTATGGGTGGAAGGAGCGGATTTATATTTACAGCCCACGGGGGGCAGTAAGAGTATCGCTGCCTGCTTGGGGAAACACAGGATGACACATTTAATTCATCTCGGCAGCATCATGACAGCTGGGCTGGGGAGAGTTTGGGGAAGGGGAAATGGTTCTGATGAATGACTTTCAGAGTACGGCCGCTAGCTATAGCAAACAGTCTCCCACTCCCCACAGGCCTGATGTCTCCTATTTGCCGCTCTGGGCAGAAATGAATGAATGGCCCTTTGTGAAATATATGGTCCCTTTCTGTCTGACATTTACAAATGAATCCTTCTTGTAAAGCTAAATCCATCCATTTGTTTTATTAGTCGTGGAGGTGAGCTTCCTGCGCCGCTTTCGTCCAAATTATGTGGCTGTCATAAGCACAAACAGTACTGGTGATTTAAGATATGTGGTATCGGAGTGGCCGGAGCTATTTTGGAGGGCTTTACCGAAAAACAAGCTTTATCAGTCAAATGCAAGGGCAAATAAATAACTGCTTAAAGGAAAAGTTCAACATGTGCATTCCTTTTCACTGTGAGATGAAAAAGCAGATGTCAGTCTTATTTTTAGCAGGAAGAACTGTATATTGCGCTGGAGCTATTTTCTGCCTGTGCCGACTTATGTTAAGATCGGGATGGTGAAGACACAGGCAGCTTTTTTTCCACACTGCCAATAATACGGAAGGATTGCTGTTTGTCAAAAACAGCATTAAAATGAAATGAAAATCCATAGCATATTAAATGTTTCTATTAATAGCAATGGCCTTTAAGATATTGCAACAATAGGCGCATAAGCCGTCTCCACACTTAAGTGAGGAAAGAAAATACTAATACACCCACAGGTTTAACTAATTTGCACACTTCCCAACTGACATCCAACTCAAATGCGTCAGTAAACAAAGTTCTTCTCCCTGCCTGCAGATACCAAAATAAATGTCTTCAGCTCCCTTTAAAAAATATTATCACCAAGAGAGTATGCTTTTGAGTATTAACTTAGCAAAAGTACAACGAGAACTTCTCATCCGGTGAGATCCTCAGGAGATATCAGGTAACGTTCTATTAATTTCAGTCCCTCCCTTGCGTAAGAACGTAGCGTACAATCGCAGGCTACTATTAACCAGAAGAAACTAAACATTTCTTCCATGCCTCCTCAAATCTGTTTTGCACCAGTCACGCCGACAAAAGCGTCTGTTTGCGCTACACCTTATGTCAGGAAGATGTCAGACATGCACCGAAGGCAGGAGTAACGAAGGACGGTCGATCTTTGTCCGACGGGCTGACAACTCTGCAGGAGAACTGACCCGCACGTCTACGCGCACACACACACACAGACAGAGGAGGGCCATGCAGAGAGGATAAAACAGACAGTCCAAGGCTGCACAGTGGGTTGGACCTAAAATGGATCTTTCATTTTAGTCTGCAGTATAATGGTCCCTCTGGAGATACATTTACCGAAAGCAATATGATGACTGATTCCTTACTTCCATGTGTGTGCGTGCGTGTGTGCACTTGCTAATTGCTGGAATGATTTATTTGCTTTTCGCCCCGTTAATAACGCCTGGTTTGAAGCTGGCTCAACGAGGATTTCTTGATATAAGCCTGTTAATGGCGAGGTGGTGGATGAATCAACGGGCCTGGTGTCAGTGATTCTTTCACCGTACGCTTCTTAAGCAGACGTTATCGGTGATTTGCATCAGCTGCTCACCAGGCTGTGCGCTGAATATTACAATCAAGCCCTCCTGACATATCGCCCTACGGCAACAGCACTAGAGCTGCAGATTGACTTGTCAAGTCCTGGGCTGAAACAATGGTCACTCAATCAAGAGACCTTCTGCTAACATTAGCTCACAACGACCTGTTTACAATTTTGAACTCATCTGCATTTGAGGCTGTTTGCCACTGCTCTGAAGTGTCTCACGGTGACCAAGGAGACATGTGTTCAGATTCTCAAATAACAAGGCTAAGAGAGGACACTGTAGTTAAAGCCTTTTGAACCCCGAGCCTAGTTTCATCTGAACATTGCAACACATATTTATATGTATGCATAACACTATACAAAATAAGACTTCTGTCAATGCAAAAATGTATTCTTTAACTCAAAGGGCTGTCAGACTTAGCAAGAACAAGTAACCGCTATAAATTTTGTGTATATTCACAGCTACACATCCCTACTTGACTTCAGAAGACTCATTTTAACTTTAGTTTGCACTTTGACTGAATGAGGACTGTGATTTCTTCCTCTTATTTTAGATCCATGAGTTTTGTGAAGAGTAGTTTTGAAGCTTGGTGTGACCGTGACATTTTGGCTCCACCTCACAAGCAGCCAGTTCAACAACTGGCAGCTAAGTGGAGTGTGGGTGAAGCTCGCTTGGAGAGAAAACTGCTAGAAAACGGTGGCTGCACCAACCTGTCACTAAAAGTGGCCACATCCTAAATGATTTCTTTAAATAACATGTGAGCAAATTAACTACAAGGACAATAATCTTTGTAGCACGATAAAAAACATTTCATATGGGCATTTTAACTTGGACGTCTATGGAGATTGACTCGTTTTTGGAGCCAGTCTCAAGAAGCAATTAGAGGAACTGCAATTTTCTGCACTTTCACACTGGCTTCCCTTTTCAGCCCCAGAGATTGCTGCTCAGTTTAATAAGGCTGATGATAATATGTCAAGGCCTGCATGTCAGTCAAGCTGTTTAGGAGCTATTCTGCCCCCTTGTGGCCAAAGATTGATTTATGCAGCTTTAAGTTCAGCAGAGCTTCTGATCCACATAATCACAAATCAATGCAAAAATCTCATTAAAGAGATGGTGCGGCGCTATAGAGCGCTCGAGTCGACCACCAAGGCATGTTAGAATTAATATTCAATAACATTTCCATATATTAACTCTAACAAGTATCCTCTGTCTCTGTCTTACTGCTTGTGTGTCTTTGCCTTGTGCACACAAAAACACATCCTGTACATGGACATCTCTTGCTGATTCTACACTCTGCAAAACGGAGCAACCCAGTTTAATGGAGCCCTGCTGACCACGACAGACGCAGTCATCCATGAAACCTCCAAGAAGACAGTCACTGAATACCAGTTGGGCCATAAACCTCTTTACATATCTCTTGTCTGCACGATTCCAGTTGCTTGAAATCAACACGAGAAGAGAGACTGCAACAGTCAATTATTCTAGGAAATTAATCTGAACAGCACTGATCAGCTCTGCCTTTGCATTCATGCGCAAATAAGCACACAACGAGAAGTGTTGCCACACACACAAAGACAGAGACACAACGAGTGCAGGAGAGAAACCACTGAGCCAGTGTCCAGAGGTATAAGAAGAACACCGCCTCTTTCCTTGGAGCTCCTCTCACATCCTTTCTGTCATCTGAAGCCAAACGTTTTATTCCAGCTCTGGTATAAAGTACAGAGAACAATCCTTTAAGAAGCCATTAAGGCCCTCATCAGCCTAATTAGCTACCCGTAAGTGGCTATTGGCCCTGTATAGGACACTTGTCATATTTCTTATTCATATGTAATCGCTCCAACAAGACTGCAGTTTCCCTCATTTTAACATCATTAGGCGTAATTTATCTTAGTCTGAGAGTAAAGTGAAACTTCTATCCTTTCATTTATGCTGTTTTAATGATTAATTAGCATTTGTGTTATAAGTGTTGGGTCATGTTGAAGAGATGTAGCGATGTATCTATCCAATTTATACGACCCGGCCTTTATATCCCATTGGAGTCATCTTAACAGGGACTGAGTGCTGCTGCATCTCTTGTCATCAGCTTCCAAAGAAGACTGATGAGAGATTTAATTAAAACAAGTGCATTTGAAAACACTGATCCATCACTCTGCTAGAGAGAGAGATAGGACGCAATGACAGGGTGCCACAGTGTCTCTCCTTCTGGACTGTAGTCCTCTTCACAGAAACAGAAAACAGAAACAGTGCAGGATCTGAAGAGAGATAGTGGAGAAGAGAGATGCAGAATGAATAAGGATGGGTTTCCAGCGTTTATTCGCACTGAATAAATATCAGCTCATGTTTGATTTGTAATATTTATTTATTTTTTAATCCCCGAAACACACAAATAGAGGTTAATCCCTCGTGAAAACAGTCGAAACCGCTGTGTTTCCACTGGCAGCTGCCCTGCTTCTACATGAAGCTTTATATGGATGGTGGTCACTGCAGCTCAGAGGCTCTGACTTTGTACTGTAGAGGGAATCAAAGGGCTTTTATAGATGGGATTAAGCATATTTCTGGGGCATTTCTTGCAAACAAAAAAGAAAAAAAGAACAGCATGAAACATCTCTGGGCCAATAAACTCCCAAGTGAGCCAGTTCAGGTTCAAAAAGGATTGTATAACACTGCCCCCTTGTGATCACTGTTTGATATAAGTGCTGGCCAGCAAAATTGGAATTTTTAATGCTGGCAAGACAAATGAAATGTTGGGAAGCCTTGAAAACAAAGCATAAAGAAGATGAATGTCAGAGGTACTGGTTTACCTAACGAGATCATCAGACTATCTGAGCATTAGATGCATTAGATACTATGTGATTTGTTCCCAGAGGAGGTAAAATTGTATGATAAGTTAAAGCTGTGCATAGAAGAGGAGACCCTCAAACTCTTGATGTGAAAACAGCTAATGAGGGCCAAGAAGACAAAATCCCAGACAGCTATCAGAATTTGAGCGTCAGCATAGCATAAATATTTAATGACCCTGTGCTGTCACCTCACAGGGGGGAGGAAGCGTTTCAGCGGTGCACGTCTTTTCAAACTCACACACTGTAACGGCCACTTTCATGTTGAGTCTATTCTTGTGGTTAATAGTTTCCATAACCTGAAATTTGAAATCCATTATTTCGGTTCAATCTGCTCACACAGGGTCAGGCGTCGCAGGGAGAGAGAAACAAACCAACACCTCAGCGCACGGCAGACACTGATGAGGCGTCGCTCGTTCCTCTGAACAAGTGTGCGCATTTCAGCCGCGCCTGTGTGTCGTTGCGCCAGTGTCGTCTGATGGATCGTACTTTCAAACCAACTAATGAAACAGCCTGAACTGAATATAGCTCAAGCTCCAAAAGAACGCGTTAAACTCAAGCGATGGCGAATAAATAAACAAAGAATGGCAACACATTACAAACAGGGCCACGAAAATCCATTTCCATTTGAAGAAGTGACAGTTTAATTTGCCTAATTGGTCAAGATGTGAAATAACTGTTGTTCCACCAGTGGCAAGAACAAATTGAGTTCAGAGCACACTCGATGTTAGCACAGCAAGTCTTTGTTAGTGCAACACACATTCTCTTTTCTTTTCTTTTTCTTTTTTTTTTTTTTTAGAGATAATTTACTAACGTCTAATTTATCGTGGCATATGCTTGAAGATAATTACATTACACGTTCACTGATATAACCTCTTCCTAGTGGCTGCTCAAAAGAAGTGCTGAACCATAACGAGTATTTACAGCTCAGAGCCAGATGGCGAGGCCTGCTCCAGCATTTCATTTCACTGTCTTTGAAATGATTCCCTCACAGTTTGTCTGCCTGTCTGTCTGTCTGTTAGAGACTGAGCTTGGGGTATACAAACTGACGCTCTTGAGGAGACAGGAGAAGGGCGTAACCAGAGCCACTGGCTGATTCAGTTGACAATGCTGAGCTTAGGAGAAAGTCAAGCTATATCTAATGGGATGGGGCTGGAGCAGGATGCAGGGATTTGGATCAGTGCTCTGAGGGGGGCTCACATTCTGCTCTGGGTCAGAATTGCTGCAACCTGAACCATCAATCTGCAGGGCACTAGCCAAGCACCACTATTGACCAAGCCCTTAGCTGCAGCACGCACACATGCATTCACATGAGAGAGAGAGAGAGAGAGAGAGAGAGAGAGAGAGAGAGAAAGAGAGAGAGAAAGAGAGATATATGGTGGACAGAAAGAGAGAAGAAATGGACAGAAAGCCCTAGAGACTGACAGAGACAGAAAGCAATCAATCATTTCACCTCCCATCGTCTACACACCAGCAATGGAGTCAGTGGGGCCATTAGCAGCTCTTTAGGAGACATAATAAACAGGCAGTAGCAGGGGTTCAGGGACTACTGATGCTGGCAACTGCCACATTACACAAAATAAATACACTCTATTGATTAGCTGTTCAGCAGAAAAGGAAAACAGAAATTTATTAATGCGTGTTGTTAAGTGGGTTAGCCTGTTCAAAGGGTAAAACCAAGCACCACTTTCTGGATATATCATTTTGCAAATGTGAAAAATATTTTCCCTTTTGCTTTGGAAAACCATTTGACAACTCCATTTGATAGGCTTACTCCTGTTGTTTTTCATCAATAATGGAAACACTGGGAACTGCCAAATCTCTTACGGAGGTCAAGTTGAACAGTTGATCCAGACATGTTCAACTCGGGCAGCAATACCACCAGTAAACACTAGCTGCAAATTAACTATAAGGACCAAAACAGTTTTTGTAGTAGGCTGAAAACATGTTTATTTCTGCTGTAAATTCAGGCATTTGAACTCGATGGTCTATGGAGATTGACTTGCTATTGAAGCCATTCTCAAGAGGCAATCAGAGGAACTACAATTCTCTGCACTTTTACACCAGCTTCAGTTTTCAGCCCAAGAGGTTGCTGCTCAGTTTTAATAAGGCTGATGATAATACCTCAAGGCCTGCATGTCAGTCAAGTCTAACTGTTTAGAAGCTATTCTGCCCCCTTGTGGCCAAAGATTGATTTATGCAGCTTTAAGTTCAGCAGAGCTTCTGAATCACATAATCACAAAGCAATGCAGAAATCTCATTAAAGGGAGTTAGGTGATGTTATAGAGCGCTAGAGTCGACCACCGAGGCATGTCAGAATTTATATTCAATAACATTTCGATGTATTAACTGTAACAAGTATCCTCTATAGACAAAAAAAACACCCCGTCTCAGTCTTACTGCTCGTGTGTCTTTGCCGTGTACACACACACACATACATCCTGTACATGGGTATCTCTTGCTGATTCAACATTTTTACATTCTGCAAAACAGAGCAACCCAGTTCCTAATGGCGCTATGCTGACCACGACAGACGCAGTCATCTATGAAACCTCCAAGACGAGAGTCACTGAATACCAGCTGGGGCACAAACCTCTATAAATATCTCTTGTCTGCACAATTCCAGGTTCTTGAAACGAACATGAGAATAGAGACAGCAA
Organism: Chelon auratus; assembly: GCA_030220025.1. Lineage (NCBI taxonomy): Eukaryota > Metazoa > Chordata > Actinopteri > Mugiliformes > Mugilidae > Chelon > Chelon auratus. The sequence continues at coordinate 47,061 of JASGAT010340782.1, read as the reverse complement.
AAGTTAATTATTCTAGGAAATTAATCTGAACAGCAGTAATACCACCAGTAACCACTAGATGGCCGTCATTCCAATTCAGGAGCTTTAAAAGTAAACACTAGTAATTTAGCATCAATGACATATACTCATATACTCCTGTGTTTATATGTAGCAATAAATTATATTCCGATTGGACTATAGAGGCAAACAGTCTACAACACTGCCTTTATCAATGTTCGCCCCAATGGAAAAACTGCTAATGGATCAATTGAAAACTTGAGGCGCATCTACTGTGCAGAGGCATTATATACATTTAATAAATAGGAAAAAAAAATACTTGGTTAGATTTGCCAAACATTCGAAACGCCCTTCATCTTTGATTCTGAAATGTACACTAAAGATGATGCTCCATGCCAGCTTCACCTAAAATACCTCAGCATGCTGTTATATCATCAGCGTTAAGTCTGTACACATACACACATACCACTGGGTTCATATTTTCATGGGGACACTCCACTGACACTGAGCCTTCCCTAGCCCCCAGCGTAATGGTAAGCAGATTTTCTGAACCCTGAAATCAAGTCTTTACTCTAATTTAGAGGATTAAGTTTGTGGGGTCAAGCACTTCGGTCACCACAACGTAGCTGGACACCATGAATAGAAAGCACACACAAGCACTCAGTTTAAATAAGGGCCGTCTTCCCATAAGGCAGTTTCTAACCAGAGGTTAAGTGTGTTACAGGGGACGTTCTCTTTAAATAGCTGGTTATAAAACCTGTACTTGAACACTGTCAAGGCAACATGGAACACGTTAAAAGCATCTGCTTTGGAAACAAAAGTGTCAAAACAATGAGACAAGAGAGAAAGCACTGGTTTATAACTGCTACGTGGAGGAGCATAAATAATCAGCAGAAATAATCAGTTATTATATTAGTGGGAATCTGTAAGGCAGAGGGCTTCAAGCTGAATTGACAATGGTTATAATTAGTCCTGTTAGACCTGACAGAGAAATGATCACTTGTCATTTGTGTGAGGCACGTATTTAGCGTTCCTGCAGTAACAACAACTATACCTGAAACCTTCGGGCATGTATACACTATTTATCTTAGGAACATTATAAACGCAGAGACTGTTCAAAACAACTCACATCCCGCACAACCAACTGCAGAGCTCTCTGTAAATCAACCATGCGTTGTCAAGTGCTTTAATGCAGAAATGTTATTGGCACAGGAGAATGGTGTGGGTTATGTGCGGTTTGTATTCAAATGAGATAGTCCAGATATATGAGGTTTCTCTTATTCACATTTTCTTTAACAAAGATAGCATAAAAAATAATGTATGTGAAGGTTTTCAGTCATCCAGGTCATGGTATATCCAAAAAGACCAAAAGAAACACAGACAACTGGACTTGTTGGGTATCTTGAAGACGTTTTGCCAGTCATCTAAGTAGCTTCTGCTCTAAATAACTGGTGGAGAGTTTATTAAGAGCATCTATGTAGGTGATAGAACAGGAATACAAAACAAATTCATCCAATAACAGATAAGTTGTTACAGACCCTAATTATGCTGGTTTTAGGTTGGTACCACCCACAGATATTCCTAATAAAACCCCCACCTTTAGCTTTGTTTTTTTGACAACAGCCTATAAACTTTTTTTCTGATTTTAAAACAGCTGTTCCGAGCACAACTGAGTCAATATTTACTAAATAGACAGTGCAAGAAGGTTTATAGTTTTACTACATAGTCAAGATAACAAGCTTTATACTAATTATTTATGGATGGTTTGAAATAATTTTAAGGTAACTGGTTTTATAAGGACAAAGGTACTGAGAAGTAAGACATTATACAGGCAAGAATGAGTTTTAAACTACACCCTGGCAGTAAAATTTGTCATTGAGTAAACCTGCCTTACTCTCAGGCTAATAAAATGGAAGACTGAACTGCAGTCACGGTACATATCAATGAAAGAATGACAGCTGGTCCTACTTCACGACAAGGACACTGGGCATAACGGCCAGTTTTTACCATTTGTAAAACTGACTGCCTAACAAGGGAAATTCTTCCTAGGTAACACACAGATTCCTGAATAAAGACTGGAAAGACTGCTGAGAAAGGTCTGAGTCTTTTCTCTCTGTTTTTATGCTAATATTAAGTCACACTGCCTGTTTGTGTCAACACCAGAATCAACGCCCTTGCAGCGACGGTACATTTGCGAACTTTGTCAAACTCCCTTAAGAGATTTCCATCAAAACAAAAAAACATCAGTATGACTGAGATGTTACCTCCAAAACATTCTTTTTGTTCTTTTCTGTGTCACTGTGATTGTGTTTCGCTGCCAGATCATTCACTTCATCTTGACTGATTGCACACACTGTAACAAAAGAAACTCTGCCTTTAATTATTCGCACCAGCGCAATAAAACACATTGACAGCTTATCCTTTATATTTGTCTGCTTTCACTTCCACATCTCCACCATCTAAGACCCTCATTTTCACGTAGTAGTGTGAGTTCTGGTTGATAGCCCTGTACAGCTCTCCACTCTTAACGTCACAATGTCAGAGATGCTTCCAGCGCTGATGATGTGAAGCCATCACTGAAAAATCATTAAGACAGGCTATTAATTCCCAAAGTCAAGTCATTCTGCTTCACTCTCGCTTTTAATTTTCCCTGGGACATGTTAATAAATTAGTTTGACATTTTATTTAAATACAGTCCTGTAACAGACACATGATTTTATAGATTATGTCAAACATCTAAATGCAGATTTTCAATAATAATCAGTGTGCAGATTATCTTTCTCTGTTAATTGATTGATATAATTAAACTTTGAATATAGTTTTTGCTAATATTTCTTACTTTAATTAATGATGAAAACAAACTGCAGGTTAACAAAGTGATCATAGTGTTATCGGGTTATTTAAAATGGGAATACTATGTCATGTACATGCATTCAGACACGGATGTAAGTGCGGCTCATGTAACTCTAGTACATCCATTAGCAGTCCAATCACACACCTATCCATAACTGTGCAAAGGTCAAGCAAATCAATAGGCCGATACCGCTAGATACCATCAACACATCTTGGCAATTCAGTATTCAACTTGTGTGCCATTTGATGTGCACACTCAGGGGAACACAAAGGGCAGCAGCCACACAGGCAAACCTAAATATAACCCAAAAAACAACAACAGCCAAAAAAAAATCGGCATCTAGCAGGATTCAGTCCGGACGTTTCCAACTGGAAGAGTCTCTCAGTGCCCGTTTAATTCAATAACAACAGCTGTATGCCAAGCATGCCACTTTAAGTAATGGGACCTGCTTATGTCTGCTCTTTTTTTTTTTAATTTACAATGGAGTTTCATTAAAGCAGACAGGCTGACTTGGAAAAGCATTTTTATTTACAGCATTGACTCAAGACTGTAAGTAGCCGAATTACCTCACACAGCAATAAATAAACACTTTCTTCTGTATTAGTAATTCTACACAACATCCTCTTGGTGAGAGCTGATATCCTGGTATTAAAGTTTAGTTCTTCAAAGTACGTCTTACCGGATTATTTGATCACAGAGCAGACTAACAGACTAAGTCCTTGAGGAAAGCCAGCTCCCTTCCGTACTCCAATTTAAGATCCCCATGTTGTACCATATAACCAATCAAAACTATCAGGTCTGCATACAGAATACCTTTTTGAATTTATATATATATATATAAAGAGCAAACTTGTACCCACGATTTCCAATTTGAAGTCTGCTGGCTCCCAAATAGATCAAACATCTGAAACTATTTAAAAAAAACATATTTCCCACTGTGGAGTCTTGGTGCATCTTACCTCTGTGAAGTTCTCAGGACCACAATCTAAACCTCTGAAGTTACAGTCCAGCAGCATGTCCTCCATGGTGTGTTTAGTGCGGGTGTAGAACTCATCCATCCTGAAGCGAGAGCCCGGCAGGCGATCCGGCTCCGGAGCTAAGGGAAACCCGGGTGCCATGCCTTCTTCAAAGCCCAGTAGAGGGCCCATGAAAATCAGGTCGCTGTAGCTCATCTGGGACTTCCGAATGAAGTTATAGTTACACATGGTGATAGCAGGAAAGGTCATATTGTTGGCCACTTTCTCATCCAGCATAGTGATGTGGTCATATTGGTAAAAGTATATAACCCTGTCAACCACCTGGTTCAAGAAGGCGGCCAGGGCCAGGGTGAAGACCACAGCCCACAAACCTTGACGAATACCGAACTTCTTGTTCTCTACAAACACATGGTTGGCTCCATGGAGAGAGCAACCACTGAAGAAAGCTGCCAGGTCGTCCACCTCACTGACGGTGTCCTCCTCTTCAGCGTAATCATCCACCTGGCTACACCCATCCAGGTATTCCTGTGAGTCGCCGTAACTCTTCTTCACACGCTTGTAGTGGTCATCAAAACCGTCTTGACCATATCCTCTGCCTGGCTCGTCGTCGGCAGAAAAGGAGATGGTGCACATGATACGGACAGGCATGGCTGCGGAAATGAATAATGCTCATCAATAAGGCAGCAATCTGAAGCCTGAGGTCCAGTCGTCAAAGAGTCTAAGATCCTGAAGTGTTCAAGAAGAGAAGTAGTGGTAAACTGGTTCAGATCCAGCTGCTGTAGTCAACCAGTAAAAAAAAAAAAATCTTGAAAATATTAATTCAGCCTCAAACTCGGCTGGAAGTTGACATAACGTCCCAAACGAAGTCAAAACATCATCTGAAGCGAAGAGCACGAGCTGAAAATCAAACCACACACGCTGTCGTCATTCACATCCACTCTGAGTTGAACCAAGATACGCCTTGCCTGGGTTTGTCCTTGTGTCTTGGGGGCAGATCCATCCCTTCCAATTTCGAAAGACAGACGAAGAAGAGGAAGAAGATAAAAAAAGGGAGTGGGAGGAGGGGATAGAAGGTGAAGCCATGAGGAGGATAGGACACAGAATACTCCCGCAGGGCCCAGCTACAGGTCACTGCGATGGGGCAGAGTTTCACCATTTACAGGAAAAAAAAAAACCCCAGGCTTGACGCAGTGGGGGAGAGAAAATGTAAGAGCCGGTGTACAGAAGGAAAACGCACCAAACAAAACAGGCTGGTATATTTCTGCTGATTTCACTGTTTGGATTGACCTCACTCCTCCCCTTCCGCCTAAAAATAAAGTGATCTCAGCATAGTTGTGTAATCGAATGCAAACAATACTTGTGCGTTACTGAAATGACTACAGCTGAACAAAGATTCCCACACCGGAACAGAAAACGCAGTCTTGTATGCAGAGTTTTCACAGTGAGGTTTGCTCTCGTGATGGGTTTTAAGCCAAAGAGAGATGGCATATAAGATCCTTGAAGGAGACTCAGAAAGAGGAAGTATTAAGTTCATGTCTGAGGCCCGACCGAGAGATTAGCGACAATAGAGCAAACACCAAAGAGAGGAGTCAATGAGTTTAATCAAGACTTCCATTTTCTCATTGCTATTTCAATCTAAAGGCTCATTTCACCAACAGATCTTCCTCAAATTACAAACCTCTACATAGCTGCGAGCTCTTCGGTGGAAAGGAGAATTACTGAAAGCAAATATAGAAAGAAAAAAAAAAAAAAAACACCATCTCAAATGGATCCTCGCATTACTAAATGTGGAGATAAATGCAAATTCCCAGAGGTGGTGGGGTTGGTTGGTTGGTTGGTGATATGAAAAGGAAATGTATGAGACAGAGCTCTCTGTATCGACCCACCTCCATTAGACAGCTCAGATTATTTTCAGAAACATGATGGTGCCAGAAAATGAAACGTTATATGCGTTTAGGGGCATGACAGCACTCTTACAATAAAACCCTACAGCTAATGATACCACAGGATACCTCTAAGGAGCAGCCACATTAAACCCTTAAAAACCAATGGAAAACACATTACACAAACCAATCCACTGCGTTAAGCTTTTAGACTGTAATGACCGGCCAGTGTGTTCTCAACAAGGGGAAACATTAATATCAAGTGAGAGGGTGAGAAAGGCCGCGGAGTTGGTCAATATGTGTTTAGCTACAGCTGCGAAGACGTTCCATCGCAGAAAAAACTACTGACGCTTGGCCTTAATCATGTTACATCTTGCAGCTTGCTTAAGAGCGGAGCCTGATGGCCTGTGGTTGTTGAATATGTATAAGCGATCGCTAGATAGCCTCCGGCATCCAGTCTGACCTTACAAGAAGGTCACAGAGCTCCCTCAGCTGCAGTCTTTAGGCCTTCAGAGAGGTACCGCTGCATGAATATTCACAAGCACTTAACATCTTGGATTTGGCACAAGATGGTAAACTGCGAAACCGCTGTGGAGAAAATTAAAAAAGAGCCTCTGAATAAAATGAGTTCATTAGGTCTGTGTCCTTTGTGTTGAATTATCTTAATTACAATGTCAGTGCCGATGTATTGACGCACACGAGCTTGCAATAAATCTGTGCTTGTTTTGGCATCTATGTCCTATTTCAAAATCCAAACACAAACATGGTTATCTCGCTCCAGTCGTCCTCATTTGTCTCTCGTCTTTTTGCTTGTTCAGTCTCCTCCAGCATGCGTGTGGATATCCACTAGGGGGCAACAGCAGCACATCTAATCCTGTAGCATTTCCGCAGGGCTCAAACTGCCATGACAAAGCATCAAAGGACTTCGACAGGGAACATTTTGACCAAAGAGAAGACACAAACTGGGAGGACAGAAGTACTTTCTGTTTGTCTTATTGTATTATACCCATTCTATATAAATCTTGCCCCGTAGGCTAAAGAGAATCATGGCATCCAAAATTAAACTTGATGAAGCAGCTGGACCGTGGAACTGATGAACTGAAGAATAAAGGGTGAAAAAGTCTATAAATTACAAACAATGAAAGCAGCTATTGATTCTTTTGGACTATTGTCCACACCTTCTGAACCGTAAATGTGAAGTCACTCCCATAAAATCACCTTGAGTGAATCACTGAAGCTACAGCACTAATGTCTGGCTAAAAAAAACAAACAAACAAAAAACTTGTAGCTGAGGGCTCAATCCAGTGGGGATTCCCCTCATTCAACAATGACAGGGGCCCTTTTGTTGCATGTTGCTTCACAGACCACTTCCTGTCATCTCAATTTTTACTTTCCAAGAAAAACAAAAAACTTTGCATTGAGCCATTTCTGGGAATCTCATTAGTTTGTTCCCACAGATGAACCGTGAACTCACACAGGAGTACAAGAAATAAATACGCATTTTTATATATTTTTTTGGCATTAGGTCAAAAGGTGGCAGTGTTGTGATGTGAGTGTCCCGGTCACAGCTACAGTACGTAACCCTGGGGCCGAGATTTCAACAAGGCCGTGCGTTTCGCCGTGGTCAGAGTGAGAAGAGTGCAGGGCAGATGAGAGGAGAGGTTTAACGCTCCCTTTCAAGTCCCTCTCACCAGTTCTGCTTACAGCTAGGATCAACCTGGAGTTGCCATGGATACATCCTGGCCGTCAGCAAGAGAGGATGCGCAAAGCCCATTACTCTGAACATGCATACAGTCGCACACGCGCACGCATACGGACACGTAAACACAGCCACACAAACAGAAAAGAAACATGGGCACGTGAGTTTTGTTTTCATTTTAAAGACACTTAACACGCAGACTGAACGGACGCCTGATGACGTTCAGATTATCTATGCATTTCCCATAAATCTGGCTCGAGTCATGATCTGAAGCGAAGAGGGAAAATGACAGAATAAAGATGTCAAAAAAAAGGAGCTGACGCCGAGCCAATGATATTACATGCTCAGAGGCAGCGTTCAATCAATACTCTAGCATTCATATTCTGAGGTTATTGTGGAATTCAATGGATTCAGCCTGCGCAGGGAAGACAAAGCGCGAGTAAACAAGACACGAGCTGGTCCATTCCCAGAAGATGCTGTGCAAGAATGAGACGGAGGCCAAAGGCAATGACGCTATTCTCCAAAACACAATGTTCTGTCTTCACCTTTCAACACGGGCCTTTGCTATCTGAAACACAGCGTTGTACGCAGAAGCTCCCCTGCAGTTAGGAAACAATACAGGGAGAACAATGACCTATTTTTTTATTTTTTTATTTATTTTTGTGGCCAAACGACACATTTCTCATTTGAAGAAGTGCAGAGGTGACATACAACCCGTTGTGTGATCTGGTTGAAAGTCAGAGAATCTGCCCTGTGATTACTGCATGGAGTTTAACCCATGATGAAAGAAAATACAGTTGAGTCATGCTTTTGGGAATAAAAGGTTTTGACTAATCTCAGGAGGCCAGTTCTGCACGCTGGTAGTTAAGCATGGCTGCTACATGACGGAAAATATGTTTAGACTGAGGCACTGAAAAGAAACTAAAAAAAGAAAAAAAAAAGAAAAACAAATTGATTGAAGAGTCAATTCTTACACATTCTTTCCTTCCACTTCCCCCAAATTACTGATTAATCCGGTGAGAGCTTAAACATACAGCACAGATATTCCACATCAGTTTGTGTTGGCTCTGCCTCGTGATAGATACATGAACGTTTATCGTCACGTAGTCTTTTGAAGTTTCTTTTCTGGCACTGGAACAGTTGTGATACGAAAGCACTAACCGAGGCGTTTAAAGTACACCTGTATACACATCAAATGTTCCTATGCACCCAAAAGACTTGGGAGAAAAACAGAATCGCATATGGTACTGTTGAGAAAATACATAAGCCTTGAAGCTGAACTTGCTGATCAAAGGACATGTTTCTTTTTCAATTTCTGCTTGCTTTCTCCCTCTTCTACTTTCTTGGCAGTTTCGTCACTATAGAGTGTATTAAAAATCTCTAAGACCACACCTCAGATTCTGCTTCCTTCACGTGGCGGTACTGCTTCACTGAGCTCGTAACTAAGATGTGGTGGGTCGCACATTAAAAAATTAGTGGCGTTAAGTCAAAGGGAATTTGCGTTTTCTTGTTTTATGTATAATCCAGGCTACAAGAGCAACAGTGGAGGAGGAAGTGGCTCTTTTTTTTAACCTGTCTTTGTCTGATTTGTCTGAAATGTTGGGCCAGTGTGTGCTAGCTTATATCAGAGAAACAGTGGGGATCTGCTGCTTTTCTGTCTGCAGTGTGACCTGGTTGTGAATTCAGCTTCTGCGTCTGAAGATCAATCTCACCATCCCGTAGATATTAGTATTTGAAAGTTGCTTCAGAGTCAGGGGATTCTGGCAACCCTGAATGCTGGATTCTGTTTTATATTTGATGGGGTACACTTCCACGCCGACCTCTATCAAAACCATTTAACTATATAAAAAAAAAGTGGACACGTTGGCTGTAACACAGTTTGTAGGTTTCTGAGTTCATGCTTGTAAAAACTCACTCTTTACCTCTCGCCATTCGTGCTGACGTAGCAACCACGGCCTGGCCGACTGAAACTTGACATCACAGAGGTGTTGTCAAGTTTTGAGGTGTAAAGATATACGAATACAATATGTCAGTGGCCTGCTGCCTACACTTGTGCAGCAGCATGAGTGTAGTCTAACTTGGGTACAACACAATAAAAACAATCAGTATCAAGTCGCTTTACTATAACCTAATTTACACGTGCAAGTGTATTTCACAGTACAAACATTTATAGTCTGTCAAAATGGTCCGTAATAGTGAAATGGAAAAAGGAGCTATGTGTGATCTATCTATCTCGTCTATGGCGGTTTCTTGTCCTTCTTAACTAACTGAAGCACGTTGGCCCGGACACCGACAGTGAAGCAATGCGGTCAACAGCAGGCAGCAGGGGGAAAAAAGACTGCTGCCCAGTGGACTGTGGGCAATCTCAGGAATGGATTTCATTGTGACGCAGACTGAAGTCAAACACACGGCAAATATTTGTCAGTACGAGGCTGATGCGACGAGTTCCCTGCATCTCAAGTGCTGTTGATATTTACGACATGATTGAAATTCACACTATGTAGTGGCGGCTATGTAATAATGACAAGCAGATGGTTCAAATAAAAAATGAACAAAAAAATAACTGAGCTCAAACAAACGTAGAAATGGAGCAATGTTGCTATGGTCAGCACAATTAGCACTGCTCTAAAGCTGGAGATGGATGCCAGATGGGATTTTAACAGAAGCAGACATTTGGAATCGATGGAGACATCAAATGTCTGTTTTTGAAATCAATGGAATCCATGGAAACACCAGCCTGTTCAGATCAAAGTCAAGAGCACGAGAGGCTCTTCTTCTCTCTAGCTCTGACCGACATGTCAAATTTGAACAGAGCAGAGGGCAGAGGGCAATAACAGCCACTCTTTGATTGGCTCTCATTCCTGCTGCATTACGCCGCGGCACCGGCTCCCCTCTGAATGTGATTATCACTTAGGCTAACCCATTATCTCCACAGCGAGGTCCACTCTGTCTCCTGTCGTTCCTTTTCCACCTATTCTGAGTCAGCCCGTACTCGCTCTGTCTCTGTTTGATTCACTCCGACTTCATCTCTAACAGTTTCTCTCCTCTTTCCACCGTTCCCCCTGCCTTACTAAGATGAGCATGAGAGGAGCAGCAGGCAGCCTTTTAACACGAGAGCCGATAGGGACACAGTTATCAAGCAGAATGGTTTAAATATGTCACTTGCTGGCATTTTCATAAAGCCAATTCATCAGGGCAGGCCCAGAGTCACGCAGCTTGGAGATCTCAACACTAATATTAGTGATTACTGAGTCTGCTTCCAGGACCTCCGTCTGCATCATTTCATACATATAATATTAAAGCTCCGTACACTCCCTTGATATGCATGCATTTATTCTGTCTACTCCAAATAGACAATAGTGTTTATTTAGGTTGCAGGTTTTAACAGTCAGCTTGCATCTCTATTATAAATACATGAACATGCTGTGTTTAGAAAGTCCAGGGTCTTTTCTCTCTGTCTGCCCCCGTCATTATTTTTATCTGACAGCACTGCAAATAACACGAAGGAATTACGTGACAATCATGACATTTGCTATTTTGCTCCATTTGCCAGATATGCTACATTACTTTTTTCCATTTTTCTCAAAGTCTGCCAACATGATGTTATATATTCTGCTGGGAAAGTCTGGTGTCAGTGAATCATTTCCATTATGGCTGCTCAACAAATATCATTAATTTTGCACTGCTCTAAAATAAGAATTGAGTTGCGTCAAACTCAGCATGGATTTGTGACTCAACTTTCCTTAGAGTCGCACAGCATGAGCACCAACGGTCTTGCCTTCATGTTGAAAGGAGGTGCAGTTCTCAAAATATAGCATGGAATTAGCAGGCTCTGCATGGTTACCTTTAAAAATGTAAATGTATGTGAATTTATGAATGAGGCTCAAATGGTTACATGCAGATTTACAGTTTCACAACACGGTGTCTACATCTGAACAAAATCCACGATAAACGCTGTATTATGGAAATTATCACAGCTGTGGCAGAACACCAAAACATCCAGCTGGCTCATTCTGGGAAATGAAATTAATTACATTAATTTGAATTCTTGTTTTTGCACACTGTCATCGCGTCACTTTGCAGTTTATGTGACTGTCATGACTGCAGGCGTCCTGGACGTCAGGTGGCTAGCCTAGACTTAGACTTAGATAAATTTTATTGATCCACAAGGCAAATTGCTTGGTCACAGGAGCTTAGTTGCACATAAATAATAATAATAAAAAAACAGACAAAAGTCTCCAACTCACTGCCAATAACATGACCAGCCCTTCGGCTGTCTAAGTCATCTCACAGTGAAATCGCAGCCCCGACACAATAGAAGAAAGGCTATTGTGTTAGTTGACAAGTCATCATCTTAGATTATGAAAAGGGAAGCGATGTTTCGGTTTGTTTCTAACCGATGGGTCTGCAGAAGACAACACCATCAACCCGACACTGTTGTACTTTCTGTGTTGAAACTGTTTGGCTATGGCAACTAATGGTGACAGTCCATACTGTGTTTTTTTAAATGGGGATAATGGTGACTGAGTTGTGAAGGGTATTGCTGAGGGCTGAAAACTTATGCCAATATAGAAGTGCCAAAAACTGCAGTTCCTCAACTGGCCACTTGACGCTGGCTAGAAAAGTGAGTCAATCCCCATAAGATCCCCCGATGAAACAACTTAGGCAGTTTGGGGCTTTACTTAAACCACCAGATTATATTAAGTCACACAGTTATGGATAATTTAGGTTGTGGGTGCTAGTTGAGCAACCCGGCAGCTCCCCTCCACCTACTTGATCATCTTTGCTTTAGATGGGAGAAATATTGCGACAGCTGGAGCCACCTCGGTGAGCTTCAAAACTGCTTTTCAGGCATAAAAGGGTTCATCCACCTACATATACTGTTAGCAGCCATGGCACAGTCACCAAAACCCAGCTAAATGAAACCATAACTGTCATGTAAGCTTGTTGTCTGCACACCACTTTTAAAAGAAGCCAGTACATGTTGGGCAGGCGGCATTATGTAGCCGACCAGCTGAACCAAGGCTCTTATTTTTGTGAATGGCTTTAAAATTCTTTCTTAATTATCAAGCAAATTAATAACTAAAACAGACATTTAGATAGACCTTGTACATTCAGCAGCATTCAGCATTTTTTTTTTAAATTGCAATATATTTTGCTATATTTTTACCACATTACAGTTAAACTATTCAGGAGTTTCACCAATCCTTGTGTATTTATCCATTTTGCCATACTCCATAGAATCAGCTATTAAAATGATAATACCATGAGTCAGTCACTGGAAAAACACAGAAGGCAAACAAAAAAAAAAATAAGATGCAGTCACATCAGTGTTGCATACAAGCAGATGAACGCACCACTGGAATTGAGTGCATGCGCGTTGCAAAAGCAGTCAGTGCAAATCCACTTCCTTCCCCGTTTCCTCTGACCTTCAGTCACTCATACAGAATCACATGCCCACACAGGTGACAGATACTTCATCACTGCCACAAGAAATTCGGGACGGCAAGCAAACATTTTGTTTCACCGCCTTTCCACGATAGATAGGCACACTGTCCACTGAGCCCACATTCACCTGTCTAATCGCAACCAATCGCCCACGGATGTCTGAGTGCAAGCACCTGGCCCGTCTCTGTTCCCACTTCAGTATGCAGCAGTGCTACCCTTGGGAGAGCAGAGGCAAAGGAAGGGAGAGTGGGAAAGAAAGTATATGGAGGTTGGAAAGGCAGAGGGGTGGGGAGGTGGGGAAAAAAAAGCCTAGAGGGAGCAAAAACTCTGGGAGAGAAGGAGGTCGGGAGCTGGATGCCTGAGCTTGGATCTATTTGTCAAGTCAGATAATATGACAAGCACTCCAAGAGGGAGTTTGTAACTAGATTATTGAGAGTACCTCGATTTATTTGCAAGACTAAGAGAGCAAACACTCATGGGGGCCTGACACACTCATCACTGTTTAAAACAAGATAGGATTTTGTTCATTTGCTAACCAGATTATATTGTATCTTCTGGTAAAAATAAAAATTTGTCAGGGACGTGGACAGTTTGGCTAATTGAGGAAGCATCAGCCACGGTTGCTGATCGCTCCAATTCCACTAAGAGGTTGTTAAGCAACCTTAAGGTATTTATACTGGATGCTTTTACCTCATGCTATCCATCCATCTTTCCATCTACTGGCATGATCACTAATCGGTCTGCTACACTACAGCATTTTCTATGCTTAACACACACCGGCAGCTCTAAAATTCGCATCTCTCGCTGAAGGCAAATCAATTTCCAACTCACTGTGGAGTAGGTGGGTGGACGGTTTAAGTCATACTTTAGTCAGCAAAACCTCTGTGTCCTATAAGTTCACAACGAGGCTGTCCCCATGCGACTGTTTGTTCCTTTAAATGTAACCACCGGGCCTGACTCTGGCAAAAAACAGCGTCGTAAAAAAGAAATGTGGCTGTAAAATGACAGGGGAGTGATTTTGAGTTTTTTTTTTTTTTTTTTACATTCACATCAGGTGTGAAGTTAAAACACAAATGACAGGAAATCCAAGGTAACCCACCAATGATGTCAAAAAAAGAAGAAAAGAGTTCTGTTTGGCGTAAATCATAATGAAAAGGAGTCATTCAAATGGTCTGTTCTCAAAGTAAACGTCAGAGGAAATGAGAAGAAATGAGTCATGTTGTCATTGTGCGCACCTGTCCTTCACTCTCCACAATGAAACTGACGCCATAGTCAAAGCTACTGTGTCAAAACAGCAATCAAACGGTGCTTTTTCTGAAGTTCCTGATAATTAACGTGATGCTTAACACTTTACATTTAGCTCCTCGGCCTCTAATGACTTGTAGATGCTGAAGAAGATTAGAGAGCCGTCAACTGGCGAAGATTAGGATGTGGACAGGCTCTGACAGGGGCTCACTCTACGAGATTTACCATTTCCCCATCCCAAATAAGGGCTTGGCTGCTGATGAGAAGGGGGCAAAATCAATACGCCCTCCTCGGTTCCCATGCTCATCTGGATCAGGAGGCACTAAAGGAGGGTCAATGATTTAGCGCATCGCTCGGCGAAGGGGATTAATAAACATGAGAGCGCCGGGTTGTGCCGCGCCACGTGTGGCGTTTACATTAGAGAGGTGAGAATGATGGGGAAAGTTAATTCCTCCAGCACCAAGAGATGGAAGGTCACTTCTATTTCAGCAGAGTAACCTTTCTCTTCTCTTTTAGTTTTGTTGTCTCACTCTGCAATTCGTGGGGTTAGCTGTAACTATCACATTTCATTTGGACGAAGTGATTTCTTTTCTTTCTTTCTTTTTTTTTGCTAAATTTTCTCGTCAAGCATTTGGCTTTAACTCCAGTGTATCAGACTTAAGTTTCCATTTCACATGTCTGTACTCTCTAACTTGCAGCCTCTTGAGGCACATACACA
>JASGAT010340782.1:0-29656 GCA_030220025.1 Chelon auratus | reverse complement strand
ACAACTCAAAAGCAAAACTTTTTTTTCCCTGCCTAAAAGTGGTGCCGTGAGAGAAGGTGAAAGCCTGTGATTAAACAGAAACAAAGTAATTGATATTCCTCGCAGGACCCCGAGGCTCTGCCAAAAGAGAGATGGGGAAAGACGGAGAAGAAGGGAAAAACGGAAATGTATTACTCAACGTCAGTAATGACCATAAACATATAAATCACAGCGAACTGAGGCTGTCTGTTACTGGGAAAATGAATCAGGCTCTGCTATGAGGGGGAAGGCTGAAGGGAGCGCATGAGGGATGAAGGCAGGGATGGAGGAGCGGAAGAAGCGAGGAAATGGGGGGTGGGGGCGCTCTGAGGCTCAAACAACACTGCACTGCAGGGTATCCGCTGCCATAACTATATATCACAACTCAGCTCACAATTACTGACACGTCTCTGCAGAGCATTTCTTTTCATAATCAATGAACGCTTAATATAGTGAACCCTTACTTAATCTTAGACAATACAAGACAATGCACCGCATGAATTCAGAATGACACACCCATCCAGGTTCAACAGCAGCCACCCCGCTTTGATGTCAATGGAGCCAATCTGCTGGCCAACACCGAATCAATCGTGATTACTTGGCTTTAAAACAAAGATCAATGCCGTTAATGAGCAGTGTGACTTTGTCTGGATTCACATGAGAATATCAGGACACACACATGCAGGGCTGCACTCTTACACAGACCCTCTGCTGCTCTGTCACTGATCACATCTTAAGCACAGGCGGAAGACGATTATTGGTGAGATGTTGGATTTTTCGTCAGACTGTGAACATCCTCAGTTCTATCCCGCTGCCACCTCCTCCACCAT
The DNA here is from genome assembly GCA_030220025.1 of Chelon auratus. Lineage (NCBI taxonomy): Eukaryota > Metazoa > Chordata > Actinopteri > Mugiliformes > Mugilidae > Chelon > Chelon auratus. The sequence goes on along the minus strand of JASGAT010340782.1, from coordinate 28,808 downwards.
CTTAATACTGACTGACTGCAATGCACCTTTAATATCTCCATGCACTTAAATTAAATTGTTATAATTCTTCTTATTATTTTTTTTTACCAAATCAATTTTATCTGTGCATAAGTGAGGATGTGTGTGTCTGTGTGTGTTTGAAGTATCTCCAGGAGAGCTACATTTCATTGTATTGCTCTCAATGCCATGACAATAAAGACATGTTATCTATTTTATCATCCAGGTCATGGGATATCTTAAAAAAAAAAGAAAATAAAAGAGCTAAATCAAAGGCAGCTTGACTTCTTTGCGTTTTCTTGAAGACGTTTCACCTCTTATCCAAATGGTTTCTTCAATTATGTTCTATTTTGCGGATTAATTAATGAATTGTTTTGTCTGTTAATTACTATCCTCAATCAACTGTAAACATTTTGAATGTGTGGCTAAAGCTAAACGTTTCAATCTTTTAATGATGACTAGGACTGCAAGTATTGATGGTTTTGGTTATAGGTTATCTGCTCATTATTTTCTTGATTTATCAACTAAAATGACAAAAAAATGTAATAAAATATTTAACGACAAACAACAAATGTCTCTCAAGTGTCCAGGTATCTGTTTAACGAATTTCCTCACTTTTGATGTTTGGGTAAGGGCTCTTTTAGTAATCGCTGCGACGCATTGACGTATTCCATGCAAACCATGACACTGACGCCGAGTTGTTGCTGCCCGAATTCAATTTACCATCAACTACAGAAACATTTATCGGCAACATTTATTTTTTCTGATCCAAAACAAGTTAACAACAACAGCAGCAGCACAAAGTACTCTTCCCGTCAAAGTAGAATCTTTATCAGTGTGGCTATACCTTTCATTTTAATGTCAACATCTAAACTCAGAATAATACTATTGTTCGTGTTATAATTATTAACCTCATTACATTCGTCAATATAGTTCATTTTCTTTGGTGATTACAGCTATAATTAGTATTTTCATATAGAAATTGTCTTTATTGTTAAAAGTATAAGTCACAACAGTTTTCGACACCACCACCGATACACCCCCTCTACATTAAAACTGTTTATTATGTCTCCCAGCTTTCTCACCCTCCTACTGTATATCCCTCGCCTTAATTCTTATACACGTGCATGCATTGACCTAAATGCATAATACAATAAGGAAGAATAACTACTGTGCTATACTTAAACACCTTCTGTCAGCATCTGAAGCCTATTTGTATATGTTATTGTTTTTCTATCTGGCATGTCACATGCATCTTGAGGTTATGCATTTGATATTTTCAGTAACACAGACACACACACAGATCAGAGCGTTGACAGCACAGCTTACTGACACCAACTGTAGAGAAATTCATGAATTGTATATATGTTACTACAAGCAGCACATGCTGTATGTAGCTTACTGAAGTGATCTCTGCTTTTTCAGAGGACAGTAAACCCTCAGAGGAGAGATGACACGCATGAACAGAAAAAAAGGGAAAACTTCAGTCTCGAAGTTCTTTTTGTTTTTGGATGCTGACAAGCCGATGTGATGAGCGGCTGCCAAAAATATAGAAAGTCTGTGCAGCAGGAACACAGCAGAGTTTCCACTTGAGTGCAACAAAACAGCGAGCAACTTAAGACGGCGGTATCAGAAAGATATGCATCAGATATGCCCTATGTTGCAGTGAGCATTGTAAATTAGGTGTCAATGGAGCAGCACACTTGAGTTGAGTTTTTAATTAGCTCGCAGACTAGTCAGAGTCAGCCACAGTCGATTTCACATTTGTTGGCAGAGTAGTTAAGCAGAGTACATTTGTTCAGAAAACAGATATGAGCTGTTTAGCCAGCTACACAAACATATTTTGTTCTCTTTTGAGGAAAAAAAGATAACTAACAGCACTGTAACGAGTTCTGCACCTACAGAATTGTAACCAGTGAATGTAATGTTTAAAAGTAGATATGGGATTTACGGCTCTTCAAAGGGAGCCGGATGTTATGGATATGTTCCTTTCAGAGAGCCGTTCAAAAGACTGGCTCATTTTGATATTTAGGAATGATAGGGTAAGATTTGGATCAGAATCGTTTGAAAGACATCCCGTCAATATGTATTCTATTGGTGGGATATCTGAGTTTGAATTATTGATTCTAGGTAGATACTTTATTTGTCCCGTGGGAAATTCGTTCAAACCTTCCCCTTCCCCTTACTGAGACCGAAGCATAAGAACGTTTCACAGCTGTGACTCGGTTTCCATCGTTCGTTTTTAAGAGCCAGTCACAATAGATTTGGTTCGTTTGCGAACGTCACAACACTATTTAAAAAGCAATTTGACCAACACAACAGAGGAAAAAGGAGAAACAGAGCGACTTAAACTGTATTGTTGTGCAGTTTATCTTGGTTTGTTAGTGGTGAGTCATTTAGTTAATGAGTGCTGAAAAGTGTTTACATACTTTATAGACTTAAGCCCTATTAGCACAGGGCCAGTATCACCAAGGGATCTAACAGTTTGTAACAATTGCAGGCCATGCCCATAATTTGTGTTTAGAGAAATATGGTAGGTGAATCTGCAGTTTTTTTTTTTTTTTTAACTTCACAGAGGTCCTGTTGTGACACTATTCCTGTGTAGGCCAGGTCTCCAGGTATTTTCTAATCCCATGTGAATGAGGCTTTAAACTACAACATTGTAAATATCTTCCTACACATAAACAGAAACAACTTTTGAGCGGTTGTGTACATTCTTGTTTCAATCTTGAAGCAGCGTTCAAGCCTTGTTTTTGTCTTCTTTAATACAACTGGCTGGGCTTTATCTAACACATTTCTTCCCGTTAAGTCTCATACCTCTGCCAGAGGCCAATATTACTAATATACCACAAACTAAATCAGGCCCAGATATTAAACTCAATGCCTCGGTTTTCTTTTTCACTTGAGCGTGTGCCAGATTTTACCCGCCCGTTACTTTGGTTTTGGTCTCAGAGGAGACGAGCTGATCACTCTTTTTTCATAAACAAAACTTGGCTTCTTTGCCACCGGGTAGAAGACAGGCTGAAGTAAAACATCCCAGACACGCTAGTTAAAAATATGACAATTTTTCAAAACACTGACACCGTAATGTTATGTGGCCTTGATATATTGGACTCGACAGCGAATCAGAATTGAGCTGCAGGTGTATATTTTTCCACCAAGCCTTAAACAGATTCAGCCAGACAGCAGGTCTTCCTGGAGGAAATCTCCTGGAGAAATTATTGTGGAGGAATCCTGTTATTCTTTCATTTGGACTCTCTCTCGCTTCCTCCAATTTAAGCATTTGCTCTATTCCCTTTTTTCCCCCTCGTTGTGCTCATTCTTACCACATCAACACCACCAGTCTACGCAGCTGTTTCATTTTCTTCTCCTTCCACCTACCTTCTCACCTCTCTCTCGACCCCACACCACTACCTGCCTAATTTGAACCACGCCCCCCGGGATGTAGCTCTCCAGTGTGATTGAGAACTGGCCATTCACAGACGATTTCTTATTTTTTTCCTGCAGAGATTGTGTTGTGACAGTTGTTGTTTTTAATAGAAAGCCCCCCGTGGCTAAACTTCCTCATTAGCTGTCCTGTGGAGTAGTGCAGCGCAACTATACCTGCATCAATATGTCTCCATTTAGCTCTCTCCCTGCCTGCGAGCCTAACAGCTAAACCATTGCTCTGTCACAGTCAGCTAACCACAGGTACTAACACACACTGAAGCTGCAAATTTATATACAAACACACACACAAGCATAGATGTATACAGCTCATATTTAAAGAAGCTGACGCTTCCAAAATGTTATATATGAACTCTATATTCTAAGCATTACTGAACTGCAACTTACCAAACAAATCCATACACCCTACAGCACGGCGCCTCGATATGGGCATGGGTTGGATAGTAAACAGACTTTGGGGTTCACCTGAGAACAAGATATCCATGTTTGGACTGCAAAAGTTGAGAGATGAGGGAAACCCGGATGAACTGAAGTAATGGTTAAAAAGTTTGCTAGTGGATACAGAGAGACAATGGCAAGTCGCTTATTTACATTTACATACATTATTTTAATTATTTTAATATATTAAATTAATCATTTTGATTTTGATTCAAACTAACCGAGACCAAATCGAGTTTTCTGGACAGCTGCCTCAACAGAAGCCTTATTTACACAGGATAAGTATTACCTGGGGATGCCATGTGATTAAAAGATTACCCCACCTCCATGCCTGGGTCACATGGTGCAATTCGAACTCTGTGCTTTACTCAAATCTACTGACTTTATCCACGAATATGATGTCAAGGCTCTGATGCTTTCTGCCTCCACTCCACTCCATGTCAGAGGTACGTGTTGTACCTTTTACATTACGGGGTCTCTTAGCTATACAGTTGCAGATTCCAGTCAGTAATAAAAAATATATTTTAAAAAAAATAAACACAATGTGATGGCGATTATTGATTCACAAACTACCTGGCAATGTATCAACTCCACCTGCGTTGAACAAATATAAAATACATCAAAATGTGCTGCCGTCCTAAATTTGCACCCAGAAGCTTGTCCAGACTTTTATTTTATAATTGCAGACACAGCTTTCATAGTTTTGCGGCGAGAAGAGGTCGAAAACAAAACTCCTTGATAAAAATAAAAAGATCAATTCGCACTGGATTAGTATCATTTCGGGCGGAAACGTAGGATGGTGACAACCAGGCTAGGTAATTTGGGGTGTAATTTTTACTTTACAAATTATGGATATCCCTGACTCACAGGGGATTAAGATCACAGACAAACCTGTTACACGTTACTAGAGCTCCCCAGGCAACATAGTCACATGCAAAAAAAGGCTAAAGAAAGCAAATTTAGGGTTCCAACATATAAGTTAAAAAAATAACTGAAGTCATAGTTATGGATTCTGTGTATAACCTTGGCAGATTAATATGCAGATGGAATTTCTTTTAAATAATATAATGGAGACCTTGAGACCAGATGTGAAGAGAATTAAAATAAAATATTAGGTGACAAGCTGTTGGCAATTTGCTCTCTTTGAGTGAACATCAAACTTCCATTATAAGTTATGACATAATGAAGGATGTGAAATACTGCAAAACATGAGACAGATGCGCGACTCACAGTCTCGTTATTTTGGAGCACAAAATTTAATGCGTTATTTTGAGTGACGTTTGAATGAGGCTCACTTAGCTGGTGAGGTGGACACTGTATCTTCGCTCTAAAATACATCTGAGTCGCTAATAATGATTTATTAATTTCTGGGACTTTCCTATTGAGTTTCCAGTCCACTGTGCATTAACCTTATTATGCAGCTAACGAGGTGAGAATCTACTTCTAAATGAAGCTCTGGAGACCCTCGCTGGAGTAAAACACCAGCTCATTCCCACCTTTTTTCAGCGCTGTAATGATGGCAGGTACATTAGCCAGGGACAGATTCTCTAGATTGCTTTAGAAAGGTATGGAAATGAGCCTCTGTGCTACTTTGCTCACTCTATCTTTGATGTGTGATATCACAAACAGGTTTACTAGTGTTTTATTACAGCTGGCAGCACAGAAAGAGAACAGAGGGGTGGGGGCGAAGAGGGAATATCTCCGATGAAGTCTTCTTGGGCTGCTGAGCACAGTCTAACCTAGCTGATGAGCATTATGCATTTATGCTTTCTTTTATGAATTCTCAGGCCGGACACTGCTAACTTACTTCATTGTGCATGCGTTATGACAGGCCGGACCTCTGGGTGCAAAACCCCAACTTTTCTGTGGGAAATTAGAAACTCAGCTAGGAAACTAACTGGTCATTACCACTTTCTTTAAACCAGAACATACGGTACTAAAAGTGTTGGATTAGGGTAATAGCCCTCTGTTTTATTCTCTTGAACAAAGGTTTCCACCTAGATGCCAGCTTATTCAATCCACCCACTCCATCAGTGACACGTGTCCGTAGAAACGCTGTGTGAAAACACAGATTTACTGTTCATTGAAGGCCAATTAAACAGAACATAGAGTCGCCCGCTGCTCTGCCGGTGTACCACTCCACTGGTCCTGAAGTGCTTCACGTTGCATGATGGAAGAGCCACCACTGAGTAGTACACATTTTGAAAAAAAAAATAAAATAAAATAATAGTAAGTGCTGCTCAGGCATATGCCCTTGGTAACAAAACCTCCTGGAGAGATAACATCAGGGTGAGAGGAAGAAGGAAGGAGAACAGGGAGGGAAAGGCGAGGGAAATTTGCTTGCTGAAAATGGGCCTTTGTAGTTTGTTTTGTCGTCAGTAATTAGTTTTCCTCTTTGTTCATTTTAATTGTAATAAACAAATACTTTTAACCAGGGGAAACGCAACTAATTTCTGTGTCTGTCCACAAGACCTCAGGAGTATCCCTGTGAGTAAAGAGGACGGCTCAAATCCTTTCGCCTGTATAAGCTTCTCTAAACCCCAAACCTCCCATTTGGGCAGCTGCTTTCAGTGCGTGAAAATGGCTTAGAGCCCTGCCAGGCTTGTAGGTTATGCAAACCGCAGCACAGAATTATCTCTCTAAACACGGAGAGCGGAAATTCATTACCTTGGCCGTCGTGTTTCTTAACAACAACTTCACAGCTCAGTTTAGGAGCAGAGCGGCGAAGAAATGGCGAGAATTAAACAAGAAAACCTCACAGGGGACCCGGCTTGGACATGATCACACTAACTGGCTTCTTATTTGTGGAAACCTTTAACATATATGTTGTATCATTACAAAAAATTAAGGCACATTGAAAATCTTTTCTGAAGACCATGTTCGGAGAAGTGACAAAGTAGACTAGTTGAATGGTCGCTAGTTGAGTGTTCATGACTATTTACACCAAAAACATTTCTACACAGGAACATGAAATGCCCACAGTGTTTAACTCTGCTGATGTCTTAATTACTTCCAGACGTTTGCAATAATATATTAAGGATGGGCAATAGGACAAATACATTTCAAGGCTGCTTGTCTTTGGCTAATTAAATGGTCCGCTTCCTGGAGAATTCAAGTTGGTAAATAATTAAACACTAAAGCACAATTCACAGCATGTGCTTTGAGTTAGAGTTGGGTCATATTGTGCACATCTGTGTCGCACTGATTTCCAACATGTCTGTAGAGGCGATTTTTCAATCGGATGAAAGCAACAGGAACCCATGGCATCCTAAAACTACACCTAAAACTGTACGTGTGGTTTTACGTGCTGACTGTTTAACAGCATGCAACAGAGGAATCCTTCATCTGATATCATCTGACTCTTTTCTAAATCATGTCGGACAACTGTTCAGTATGTCTTTAAGGGTTTATGCTTATCGCGGATCTCAGTTTGGTTTAAATGGAGAAGAGCCTGTATGGTGTAATAATTTGGTGGAAGTAGATTTTCACTCAAAATTGACAATGTCAAAAGATAACATGAAGAGAAGTTTATTCTAATAAGTCCACAGCCGATTGTAAAGCAGGCCTACAAACAAAAAGTAATAATTAGGCACTCTGCACATCAATTTTTTGTTTTATATTATGTATCTCAGTATTTAGGTATTTTCTTTGAGAGGGCTTTATAAAACCGTAACAAGAAGAACAGTTGAGAATAACAAGTGGCATTTAGCCAGCCTGGCAAAAACATTTGCTCGTTAAATAATGTGACAACTGATTATTTCTGATAAAAGTTAAGATGAGGTCAAAAACATTGTGAATGATGAGTCAAAATCGATATCGATTTTCTATCAAGGGGAACCGAACTTTAAAAAATTCTGAAGTAAATGAAAAAATACATTTGGTGTATTTTCTGCTTGGGGAATGGTCAAGAACATGTTTGATAGAATAAATATAATTTACAACATATCTGAAGCTCGCACTCTAAATATATCCTATCCTGGAACATGAAGTCAGCTGCTTTACCTGAACTGTCGGTAAATGACCTGTTGCACTGTTCATCGCATTTCTTTAAAGACATCAATCTGTGCATGTGCGTATTAGCAATTTTGTCTGGGTGTTACTCTGTCTACATGTCATTCCTTTCAAAGCCTGTGACGCAGCCAAAGAGTGGGAGCTGGCGTGACATGGGATAAAAGGGAGCAGGCATATGAAAGGAGGCGGAGCAGCGGTGGTAGTTGATTCTGTGGGCGGCTCGTGTTGCACAGAGATGCAGGAGGGGGGAGCGACAAACAGACTCAGATGGAGGCTGACACCGACTCCAGCATATGGTGCTCCAGCATTCTGTCAGACTGCGACGGCGTTAAAAACACATAGGTTCAACACAACACGACTTTCTTCTTTGTACGGGATCAAAGAGATGTCACAGCCACCGGCTTATGCGAGGAGACAAATGGTGGAGTTAATGGAAATGGGTGACATCTCCGCCGCTGACACATAACCTGTATATGAAACTTTCAAATTGCGCTCTGTTGTCTGTTAAGAGTAGCTTATGTGTAGCTTATGTGTAGCATAAAATTGTATGTTTTGTATTCACCCTTCTTTGTTAGGTCCTTGGCACAATAATGATGAAAAGTGAGGAGCTTCTTTCATTTAACGCCAGGCTGAGACAATAGTTTGAAGGTTAATATGCCCACTGCTGAATGGAAAGATCAAAAAGCACTTTCTAGTGCACCTACAAGGCAGCTCCTGTATGGGTTTGTGTGATATGGAGGAAAAAGGCAGGGGAAAATGAAAGACGGAACAAATGACAGAAAAAAAAGAAGGAAGGAAGAAGAGAGCTGTAGTGTGGGATGGGTTGGACATACAGCACTACCGTGTAGCCTGCAAACGTGTGTGTGCCTGTGATGTCTGTTCCTACTACAAACAGAGCATGTCTCTGTAATTTGCAGAGCGCTGCGGAGAGCATCAATGAAATGAGCAGTTGTATCATCCAGTCATACACCAGTACACCACCTCCAGTGCGGACAGGTGACAGAGCCGCGTCTCCCACTCGGCCATGATTGAAGGGCGCTGTGGCAGATCTGCCGCTAAAGGTCATTGTGCTCATCAGCTGCCCACTGCCTCCCAGTTTGATGAAGTGCAGTCCAAAGATCAAATGTCTGACTATTAGGCCAGCTGTTCCAAGCTCCACAGCCTCACACTTCTCACGGTGCCGAAAACACTACCTGAAAAGCGCCACAATTGGTTTGAGTCGTTGAAAGGGTTGATGTATTGTATGAAAGATTGAAGTTGCTTTCGAAAAACAATCCGTTTCAGCTGTGTGGAGGTAAAAGGAACGTCTCGCTGGTGGTGAAAGGTGGTGTTTGTAACACTATACTCCCAATAGCTACTGTGCTCCAACCATGATGATTGGTAAGTAATAGCTTCCAGTTAAAGCGTCCAGTAGGAGAAGCTTCGGTGGACTGAACACACCAAAGCGTCTACTCTATCATTTAATTTTTAATCTAAGAGGGAAAAAGAGCTTTACAGGGAGAGAGAAAAAATGCGCAGAGGAGGAGGAGGAGGAGGAGGAGGAGGAGGAGGAGGCGAGAGATAGGAGAAGACAGAGAGAAGCAAATGCCAACAGGTCAGTGGTGGACAGCCTCAGGCTGAGAGCCACAGACGCAGAGCTCATTAAAAACAGGCTGGCTTTTCTGGTGGTGGTGGTGGTGGGGGTGGGGGGCATATAGAGCGAGAGGAACCCAATGGCACTGGTGTTTTCTGCGAAGAAGAGGGATGGTAAAGGAAACAGACAAAACAACAACAGAGAAAAGAAGACAAATAGAGGATATGGGACACAAAGGCAGAAGGAAACAGCAGGATGGATGTAATTTCCTTGCAATTTCCTTCCTTCATGAAGGACAGAAGAAAGAGGAAGGAAGGAAAATCCTCAGGAAGGAAAATCCTCAGGAGAAGCCCGTTGTATGCTGTTGTATGTTGTTCGAAGATATGATCCTGAGTGAGTGGCAGTGTTTCTCCGTCAACTAAAACAGAAAACTATGTGGACGCGGAGATTCTGCCACCTGTACAAGAAGAAGAAGCAGATTCTGTTGCTGCTCCTTTCTTTCATTTACTACGGGGGATGAATGAATAAGCATTTTACAGGCTGTACTAAAAACAGGAATGACACGAAAGGCGTTCACCAATAAATACTTTACAAGGGCACAAACACGCATAAAAAAAAAAAAATAGTAAAACATATTTTTTTGCCAATTCTTTCAGTTAAGTGTACATTTCTTAGTTATTCATCCTTTTGGACTGTGTGGACAACTCTGCAGCACCACAGCAAGCATACAAGCCGGGAGTTTGCAGCCTGTCAAACATCCAGGTGAGCTTGTGAGGCCTGCGGATATGCTGAAGGTTAAGGAGGTGATTTGAGTGGGAAGAGGACTCCTTGCCCTTTGATCCTCTGCATCTCCATCGATTGCACCACCCTTTGAGTCACAATTGTCTAAATGAACCTCCTTTGCTCAGTTACACATGGGGAGGAAGTCTGAGGACAACACAAACATTACGTGCACCTCCACATCCGAGGGGTCTCCTTATCTTTTTTGGTGACGTCCGAGTGCTGGAGAACGGTTTCTAAATGTGCGAGATGAAATAACTGAATGTCATGGCTTTCCCAACAGACCATCAGTTTAATTGCGTGTTTTCTCCTCTGTCATTCATTATATTGTGTGGCGGCGCTCAACTGCTGCTAATGAGAATCAGGAGAAATATTGTTTTTATCTCAGGCCAGGCGGTGTGGGGACATTTCTCAATAATGACAACTCCTTAGATAATGAGATGAGCATGAGAGACATAATTACAGCGGAAGTCAAGACAGAGACGATGCCCTGTAATATTCACCATTTACTGTGAGGAAAGACACTGTCAACATTTACCCAGAAAACGGGAATGAACTGACAAGAAGAGATTAAAATTTGACATGAATAGCAGCCAGAATGAGACATTTCAGGTTTCTTTCAGCTTTTCACAACGACATTAATGTTACTTGTGAGTTGGAAGAATAATGTCCAATGAAAGCATCTCATGATAGTCACTCCTGAAGTGTCAATTCAGTGATGCGTAAGCGCTACGGAAGCATCCATCCATCCAATTCACACCGACTTCAGACTACATTACAACTGCCAGAAGCAGCTGTTCTGTCAGCAACACAGCTCCTGAGACTCAGTCAGCCAGACTTCCCTCACAGCACATCGGAAGGTTTAAACATCATTCTGTTTTTTTCTCTTTTCAACACGGCTTTCTTCACTTCCACACATGAACGTACTGATAACAAACTGATCCGCAAGGGCAGTGATGTTGCAGGGACAGTGTCTGATAGGAGGATGTTAGCAAAAGTGAAGACCGTCCTGGACAACTCCTCCCACCCACTCCACAGTGACTGTCGACTGCAGACTGAACTGGAAGACCAACAGCACAGCTGTGTACAAGAAGGGGTGCAGCAGACTCTGTTTCCTGAGGAAGCTGAGGTCCTTCAATGTACCCTTTGCTCTGCTGTGGTCTGCTGGGGGAGCGGGATTGCTGGTGAGTGACACCAACAGACTGAATAAACTGATCAGGAAGTCTGGTTCAGTCATTGGCTGCAGACAGGAGGCTTTCGTATCAGTGGTGGAGAGGACACTGAACAAACTGTTATCAATCACGGAGAACCCTGAGCACCCTCTCCACCACATACCAGACAGACGGACAAAGGAACACCTTCTCCAAAGGGAGCGCTGTAGGAAATCTTTCCTGCCTCAAGCCATCAGTCTGTACAAACTCACAGGCACATTTTGCACATGGCTGTTTTTTTGTTGGTTCGTGAAATGGATTTAATTTCAATGCAAATTTAATTTTGATATTCAGTTATTTTATTATCCTTGTAAATATTGTATATATAGATATTTTCTATTTTCCTACAGCAATGGACTTATTCAACCAAAACGCGCCACAGAACGCCACAGGAGGTCATTCCTGCCTGAGGCCATCCAACTCTCCATATATTTTTTATTCTATTTTACTCTCTCTCCTTGCAGCTGTCACTTTATGGGAGCAACTGCAACAATGTCCTTGAAGGATTAATAAAGTATTCTTCAATTCTAACAATTACATGTTAGAATTAATCAACTAATAATCAACTCATCTTGAGTAAATTGTCTTAATGTGGGGTCCAGGGGCCATGTTAGTTAACCTGTGGTTCAAAAATGTCCAAAGTACAGAATGTAAACAGGGGTTAGGTGGTACAGTTGGTACGTCCACTTGAATGAAGCACGTCTCAGTGTTTACATTCATCATCACTTATAGCAGCTCCTGCTACTAGGCTTTCTGTGTAAGGTTTCTAAAGCACAATATTTGTTTGACAAAAGTGCGGGAACTTGTTAAATAGAGGCCCGATAAGATGCAGGCTTTGTAAAAATGAAACGCCCACGACAGCTGCACAAACACTACGAGCGGGCATCTCACCAGCGAACATTCAATGGAAACAGGAGATAGCACCGTCACTGACTTTTATCAGATAGTTAGCTGGCGGTAAGGGCCAAGAAGCCGTCGTAGATGGTAATGGCTGGCATGGCAACGCATATAAGCCTGTAAAAAACACACTTTCAGGGTCAGAGGGGGGCTGGAGCGTATCCCAGATGTCACTGGCAGAAGCAGAGGACACCCTGGACAGGTAAACTTTTGTTTAAGCACACACAATACAGTGAGCCAGGTCCTTGAATCATACTATACACTTTGTATGGCAATGAACGGCAGAATATAGTAAACAACATCTTTCCTAATTAGCTCAACATTGAATTTATGGTAGTATTATAAGATAAAAGTTTGAAATGCTTTGTTATTGTGTGAAAAAGTTTGACTAAAAGTTAAGTGGTGGATTTATTGGCTAGTTTAGAGGCAACCAAAGGACTAATCAGCTACTCAGAAAATAATCTATAGAGTAACTGACAGAAGAAAATAAGCATACGTAGCAGCCCTAATCCGTACAAATGCTTCAGAAAATAGTCTGCACTTCACATTTCTCTGGCTCACAACAAGACTGATTTATACATGGTCTTTCTGTCAAGTGTAAAAAGCTGTAGGTCTCATTTCAAAACTCAGTAATTGTGAAAGTGGGAGAGGAAAGAGCACAAGACTTTCAACTTGCAACCATCACCCACAGCTGTGGCTATTTATAGCTCCAGGATTATTAATGATTCATGACATGTACCTCTAAACGGTGGAAATAATAGCTCAGTCGTAGTAGTTTGAAACACCCCACACCATGTATCAATACACTACACAGAACACAAGGAAATAAAGGGATGTTTTCAGTGTAACTTTTAAAGAAGATTGATACAATGTGAAGTGAAACGTTTCTGTAAAAGTTAAAACAAATGATAACGTTCAAGTCGAAAAAGCAGAAAGGATTGAATCTGTATGCTTATATGCTTTATATAAATAGGAATCAAAAGACGAATGTTCCTTCAAACTAAATTTTTCCAACTTTATGGGTAATAGTGTGCATTAAAATGTACAAAAAATTTTCATTCAAATAGCTTGGATAAAATCTGTTTTGACAACGCCTAGCTTTACCAATTATTACATTCAACAATGTCAGGATGTATTGAACAGCACAATGTTTTCAGCAGGTGTAGAGTGGCTTCAAAGTCACTGCATTTATTTGACAGAAATATAAATGTCTACTTCACTTGCCTGACCAAAATGATCTATGGTTACAACCCTTGACCTCTACCTGCCAGCCCTCAGTGTAATAACTGGCTGTGTATTTGCAAAATCTAGAAATGCTTAGTAGAACAGATGTTAGGATTTTTTTCCCCCCATGTTTTTTTGGGAAATCGCAAACCAATCAGACTGAATGATGGAAAATGTATGGCAATTAACCCTCGGACTGATACGGGGAATCATACATCTATAACAGATATCAGCTACACCTAAAACCTGTTAATTTCAAAGATATTTGACAAGACGTGCTGCAGCAGCATTAGCAGGACAACTGTACGATGCTGTACTGCAGACCGCTCGAAAGAAGACGGCCTTCAACACAAACACTGAAGACGTGCTTACAGATTGAAAGGGATGTGAATGAAGTGGACTTGAGAGGGCGAAAGATGATGCTAATTAGAAATTTTCCACAGACCATCAATGCAATAACACATCCATGTAATCTCATAATGCCACACCGCCTTTCAAATACCCACACTATGCGCCACCAAATGTACTCAGCCAGTATCATTGAGGGATATTGTAATTTCTTGCATTGAATTAGCTTATACACCATCTCAGTCAGGGATGTATTAGTTTATTTCATGTCAGATGAAAGGGATTTTTATGGTGCAATGGAGCCTCTTACAGAAACTAATGTACATGAAGCGTGCGGTATGGACTAGAAATCTGATCCTCAAATTAAACTGCTGAGTACATTTCAACATGGTAAATGCATCCATTAGTTGCACATTAGCCGTATTTGCACATTAACTATATCATCATCATCTTGAGTTAGATGAATATGTGACACCAGCTGTCTGAGTATGACCATTTTTTCTTGTTTGTTTGTTCACTTGAGTCTTGATTTGTTTCCTGAACATGATCTGTAATTGACACCGATTAACTGGCTGTGACAGCACGGAGTGTTGTGTTATCATTCCCATTGATCGGATTCAATTATGACTTGCACTTGAGATACAATTGTATTGATACCACAAGGAGATTGCCAAGAAGAGCTGATTTATAGATTAATTATTTGGTCTATAAACAGATAATTAATGGGAAACTTTGTTTTTAATAATATATGAATGGATTTTGAGCAAAATGCTACTTTTACCTGTTGAATATCACTGTGCATACAATTACGGTGGTTTATACAGTCTTTACTTGTCACTTTGTAGTCTGCAATGTTAAGGTGGGCCTTTAACATTGCTTACACTTTTAAGATTAGCTCATAATCAACCAATGATAATCAAGCTAGACATTAGGTGTGAGCAAGGATCAGTTCATTGGTAACATGACTATGGCTAGACAACCCTAACCCCTTTGGATTTTGACATTAGAAGCTAAACAATGTCTAGACCACTGACTGTACATAAATACGGACGAATCTTCCTTGAAATAATCCAGGAGTCGTCCACCTCCGAGCTGAGGAGGCCACGTGACAGCTAGTTAGCGACCTGATAGAGCACCCATGTGTTAATCCCTGCAGCCAAGACCTTATTTGTGCATAACTCTAAGCCTAGATTTAAAAAATCACTCTCGTACAGTTGTCATCAATGAGGAAAATAACGACAGAGACACTGTAATCATTTTAAGACATTTTAACATGGTGGTCTATAAGGACTGACTCACTCTTGAAGCCAGCCTCAAGTGGCCATTTGAGGAAGTGCAACTTTTAGCACTTCCGCATTGGCTCCATTTCTTCCTGTGTAAATTCCAAGTAACACAAGCCAGTGTGCAGCTGATATCGAGGCTTAGCACTCAGTGTCGTTATCAGCAGAAACAATAATGGTGCCAGTCCATCCATACTGTCTAGACAGCCCATTAGGGTAAACTATCTCAGTAATTACAACATACATCCACGTAAGTGTCTCATCTGCTTCCCACACATAGCCAATAAGTAAGTTGTGGGCTGGCAGGAAGAGGTCAAGGGGTGTAACGATAGATCATTTCGGTCAGGCAGGTGAAGTAGACCTTTATAGTTCTGGTACATAAATGAAACTCAATAACTTTAATGCTGAAAATCTCGTGCTGTTCAATACATCCTGACAGTGTTAAATGTGATTATTATTGGTGAGGATGCGAGCTGTCAAAAGAGAATAAAGAGATCTTTTTTTTTATTACAGACAAGACAAAGCACTGTGAGTTTAGTGGCATTAAGCATACAGATTAAGTCCTTTCTTCTTTTTCACCTTGAAAATTATCATTTGTTTCAACTTTGACAAACTGCAATTCACGTAGTGTACTTGGATTTCAATAAATCTCCAAACCATTAAGCAAAATGAATGCAGACACAGCAAACCGGCGGCACAATACATTTATATAATGGTGAAAAAATACCTCAGAACTGGAGGAAAACCAAAAACCCTTGCGACACAAAGACTTACTAAAGTAATTAAATGTACCTTAAGGTAAGCTGGTGCAACAAATCAAACAGTATTACTCACTGGCTATTAAATTAAAATTAAGTTTGGCTCTAAATCTTACTCATGCATGGTATCAACACCTGCATATTCAATTCTGCATCTCACTGCCTCACTTCAAATTTCAATTACCTTAAAAAAACTCCTCATTCATCAGGAGGTGACACTATGAATCACATCCCAGCTCTGTGCGGAACGACAAACCTGTTTTCCATCGAGCAGTTGGGACGTTTTATTTGTCGAATTAAGACGCATCTAATCAGTCTAATCCTCTGCTTGAAGTGTAAATCACTGTACTGATCCAACAGTGACCTTTGCAATGTGAAGACCAATCACGCCGCCATGTTTCAGTATGGATAACCTATAATGCAAACCTATGTACAGACACACGCATTTCTAGTGATTTGTTAAAGAAGACAGAATAATCACTAGGAATAAGATTTATCAAGTAGGAATCATGGCTGTCTGGAGTATTTTCATCTTCATGCTACGTTCCAATTTGACTACAATATATGTATGTCATAAAAAAATATTTTACTTTTAACTCCATGTACTGTATGTTCTCCAGTAAATTAAGCCACTAGACAGTATGTAAGTAATCTGCTCTACCTCAGTCAGCTACAATATTCAAATGTTGTTTGCACGTAAATATAGTCAGTAAAAATACAAAACTAATATGTCCAAAACTAAAAAAAAGTGATAAAAAAACATAGATAGACATAGAACGACATAGAATTGCATTTTTACTGTATTTTCAGTACATTTTCCTGCTAATATGTTTTCATAAATCTGTTGCAGAATAAGTTAACACAATGGAGACTGAGCTTATGGGCCTCTGATGAAATTATATATTTTCATTATTATTATGTATTCAGCAACTTTGGCAACTTTCAGGGAAAAAAAAAAAAGTTGTATTAAGTTACTGCTAATGTAATCTTTATAAACAGACGTCTGAACATGAGGGCTGTTCGCTAAATTGCCATTTGATAATAGCCGATTGAATCCCAAGATTGCCGCTAGCGCAACATTTCCGATCCAGCTTCGCAAAAGTGTAGTTCTTAAAAGCACATGTGAACGCGAGTTGATCATTACTATGAAGTGATCACAGGAAATACTATGTGTTTATCGACAGGCTTCCTACTTACAGCTACACTGGTGAGGCCAGACAGATTCTTATCAGAATATGAGTCTGGCCATTTAGGCTCCATTATGGGACGAATGACAGAAAAATATCTCTGCACACAATTGAATAGTTCTACAACCAATCACAGCCATTTTGTTGCAAACAAATCCAACTCCACAGCCCTCAGATGACATGTATGACTACACTGTTGCTACTCCTCTGCCCATAACTGCATAAAGCCCACCCAAACAATCTGATTGGCCCAGAAGCTCTTTGCCGGGGGCAAAATGTGTTCTCAACAGAGAGCGATGGCTGCTGCTAGCGAACAACTTTCTTTCGAATCGTCTTTGGCCGCCACTCTGAAAGACTTGAAGTTAAGCTTTTCTCTGAGAAAGGAACTCTCTTTTCCGTCGCTCTGACTATGTCACCTTCTTCGTTGCTCTGATTGGTTGTAGCGCTATCCTATTGCGTGGAGAGGGAGTTTGAAAGACAACCGTTTATCCCACCCCTCCGGTTGAGCCATGTCTATGGAGAGTGGCCAGGCCATACATTTAATGTGGGTCTGGCTCGTCAGGCTATCTAACACCGGCTTTCAGCTTCAAACAAAATTGTTAGCAGGTGAATTTACCACTAATCATTCACTAAAAATGAATGTACAAACACAAACAATGCTCATTCTTTGACAGCAAATCTGCTTGAAATATTGCAGAGAGAAATGGAGGAAGAAGGAGCCGCCGCAGTGAGCTGTTAGATGAGAAGCTACAGGCGATCCAACTCCCTCCACTGTGCCTTGCTGTTCACAGACTCACGCCATGTGCAGCATAAAATCTAACCACAGTTGTAATTATAGCTCTTTGTTTCTCTCTTCTCAGAATTGTGTTACTATTAGTAACTACATTCATTCCTTCATTCATTTTCTGTAACCGCTTGTCCTCTGCTAGCGGTTACTATCCCAGCTGTCTCAGTAACTACAGGTTTCCAAACGTCAACCAGGACTTATATGTTAAAGACCGTCTCCTTTAATACGGTTTGGACATTTACTTGTAATCCAATCATTTTAAATTATTTTGTTTTTGTTGCTGAGTGCTTTTTCTGGCACTGAAAATAAGTGGAGATATTTTAAGGAATAATGAAAGCTTTCTCGTACTCGTGGTTCTACATGAAGTCATTCCACTGGGAGAGAAAAATGTCTGTATAAACAATCCATAGTTGCTAAATAGTTAAATCTGTACTGATCGACATTCAAATGCCTTGAGTGATGCTAGCGGCATCACTCAAGGCATTCTCTAAGAGGAGTCTCAAAGATCTCACTTATTGTCAATTTATACATTCGCTGAATATGCAAAAATATCTTTTTTTTTTGTTGTTGTTGTTTAAAAAGACTGAAACAATCATTAGCATAGCAAGTAAGGAAAAGCCCTCTTGTAGGGATCTCATGTTTTCTAACTTAAAGCTGAGCTGAACTGACAGACGGTGGCTGTGAGTACGTTAAATCATTTGCTGTCTGTCTCGCTGCTGCAACTCCAATGTATGTGACAGATATTGTTTTAGTTCAAAGCTGGTATGAGCTACACTGTCAATCATACCTACAACACCACTACCTGCAGTACACTGAAGTAATTGTTGAGGACAATCTCTAAAGGAAGTGGACAGCCAACTGCTGTCTGTACCTACTATTTGCCGCGGTATATAAGAGAGGGAGAACCAGCTACAGAAAGGGGGATTACACAGCTTAAAGATTTTCTTAAGAATCAGAGCAGAAGTTCCAGCCAATTTTTCAGAGGGGTTTCAGGCTCTTGTTATGGGAGGGCAGCTGCTGTTGTATCAGGCGCTGCATGAAGTTTATAAACCGTGCAAGCTGTGAAAGGAAGAACGTGATACGTTATCGTGATTTTAAGTTTATACTGAGCATATTCCTGGAGCCATGTTTACAGCTTTTATTAGTATAGTACATATCATCAGCACAAAGGCTGAGACAACGTCTAGCAGCAGAACCAAACTATCAAAGAGATGCAGCTGTTGCACTGACTGAAAGAAAGTCTGATGCTAACTTTCAGTGTATCATTTTAGGTTTAGGTGTAGCGAAGAAGCTAAAGGGTAACCAATACATTGTGTCAGAGGTTGACGATTTAACGGGTGCGTCATGTCAAAAACTACGGCAATTAAGAGACCTACAGCAGTTAGTAGTAGTTTAAATGGAAAGACTATGAGTTTTAATTTATCTTGAAAACTAACTTTCTCAAAGCCTCCAATGTTTGTGGCACATTTTATAAAACAGCGGTCCAAGCAAAAACTGATACTGAATTTCCCTCCAATTAAAAATAGTACTCTCATTGAGGTGCTCAAGGAAGAGTCAGGCGATTCCTAACATAATTTGGATTCATCCTTTGGGGACCATGAATGTATGAAAAGTCATAAAAATATATCCAACAATTGCTAACTTAGACTTAGATAAACTTTATTCATCCACAAGGGAAATTGCTTGGTCACAGTAGCAGAGTTGCACATAAAGCAAACAAAAAAAAAACTCTTAAGAACCGCAGATAAAAATAAAAATAGGTAAATAAAATAAAAAAATAAGTAAAAGTAAAATAAAATAAAATAGTATAAGCAAACATGTACAAATTACAAGAAAAAGAAACGGAAGAATATATATTATATACACAGTAGTTGTACAGCTGGACTGAGAATGGTATGAAAGACGTTCACTGTGGAGGTGGAGCTGGATCAGTCTGTTGGAGAATGAGCTCCGCTGCCCCTCTATTGTCTGGTGTAGTGGATGTGACGGCTTGTCCATGATGGAGAGCAGTTTGTCCAGTGTCCTCCTGTCCCTCACTGAGACGAACGTCTCCAAATCACTGCCAATGACATGACCAACCTTTCGGATCAATTTGTCGATCCTACTTATGTCCTTTTTGCTGGCGCTGCTCCCCCAACAAACCACAGCAAAGTACAGGGCGCTCGCAACGACAGTCTGGTAGAAAACCTCCAGCAACTTGCTGCATACGTTGAAAGACCTAAGCTTCTTCAGGAAGTAGATTCTACTCAGTCCCTTCTTGTACACAGCATCACTGTTGTCCCTCCAGTCCAGTCTGCTGTTCATGTGGACGCCCAGGTACTTATAGTGGTCCACTACTTTCACATCCAGGCCCTGGATGGTGATGGGCTAAGATATTTCTGGCCAACACTGCCATCCCTACAGGGCATGCTTCCTTATAAAAATAAATAACAGGCATTTACACCGATCAGCCACAACATTAAAACCACTGAGAGGAGAAGTACATAATATTGACCATCTTGTGACAATACAATGTTCTGCTGGGAAACTATTGGACCTTATATTCATGTGGATGTTATTTAGACATGTAGCGCCCACCTAGACCAGACCAGGCACACCCACCCCATAGCAATGACACTCCTTGATGGCAGCAGCCATCCCCAGCAGGATGCAGCTTGACACAGGCACGCACACAAAAATGGTTTAGAAACAACTCAAAAAACATGAATAACAGCACAAGGTGTCGACCTGGCCTCCAAATTCACTAGATCCCAAACTGATCAAGTATCTGTGGGAATAGGATAATAATGTTATGTCATATCGGTATCGTGTATGATCACATGAGAACTAATTAACATATGATACAAGCTGCATTAATATTTTAATGTAAAACGCGAGTAAAACATACAAATATTTCCATGTGTGTAAATACTGTCAGGTCATCCCTTTAAGCCACACACTCAGCCAGTGCAGTGTCGGACTCTGAACTCAGTGTGATCTACTGCCGAGTCTCCATGTCCAGCAGTATTAGTGCAGTATCAGTGATATATGAGGGCTAAGCCAGAGTAGAGGGGTCAGAGAACAACACATCGGGAACATGGCCATAACAGCAGGGCTCTTTGACTGATTGGTTGGCTGACAGCGCCTACTGCACTAAGTACTGATATAAAAATCCTACTGACTTCAGCGAGGAGTGATGGGGACTGACACAATGACAACTGGTCTTCCTGGTTGCAATAGAGACGTGCTTAATAAATCATGGGGTAAAGTTGAGAGGACAGACAGCATTCTTCGGGACGGACAAATTCCCACCCAACAATCAATGAGCAGCATTTTTATTACAATGCATGCGTCGCTAATATTCTTCAGCTGTACTATTTGTTCGCAAAGCAAACATCTACCCACCTCCATTGCTTTAAAGAAATCATAGCCCCTTATTTGTCCTTTGCTGCAAAACACCACGCCTGGCAGGAGGACAGAACACCAGAGCCTCGATGCCCCATCTGAGAGAGGAGCCTCAGCCGGCCTCCAACAGAGTTATGTCTCAAAAGTAGGTTGCACATTGTATATTCAGAACAAAAGAAAAGAGACCCAACTGCTTCTTCTACTAATTCCATGCTATGAATAACTCAGCACAAGCTCGGCATCTGCCTTCAGAGTTGTTTTTCTGGCATGTTAAATAGGTGGATAGACAGGGCTTGTTGGATACACAGGATACTCTGGATGTATACATATACTCACGTCTTAGTTGTGATAACTGAGACAAAATGACAAATGTACACAGCAGTGCATTTTAGTGAAAGCGCATTTGAAGACAATTTTGTTTATTTTTTTGTTTATACTGTATTGTGTAACTACAATTTTGAACAGCGCGATGTGCTTCCTGATCCCGTGTGATGGTGTATAAACAGCGCGCCACAGTCTGCATGTCATGGCAACACAATGGGAGCGTTTGACATAAGCCAGTTTTAGCCGGCTTGCTGTTTAGCGCAGTAAAGTGACACGCAAGATGGTTGATGTAAAGGTACAAACATGGCCAGACCGTCATAAACGGAGCTTTGGATGAAGGGTGACCGTGACGTTGCCTGTGTCTGCAAGGGATAACAGCGTAAGCTACTGTTAACCGGGACGCTAGGACGCTAGGGACAGCTACAAACCGTGGTACAGTGCTGGTCTCATGTACAGTTCATTCTAGATGAAAATATCTGCGTACTGTAAACGTTGAGACGAGATAAAGACGAAGACGCTTCTGTTTTCCCTTACAACGTAGTCGTCACTTTCATTTTTCTTCTTGATCCCTGGTTCGCTAAGCTGATCAGCCAATCAGAGAGGTGTGTCCGACTCGTTCTGCTGCTGATTAAACCTGATGAATCTTCTGAAAAGCCACAGGCAGGGATCTGACTCACACCAGCAGACGCCCAAACCAAAACTAGGACCACAGACGTCAGATCCCAACACCAGCAAACAGCCGACCGTCGGCTCGGTGTGTCACGGCATTAACAGCCCACGTAGGCAGTCCTTCGTCAAGAATCCACGGTGTGAAAATAACATGCCACAATCACAAAATATGTAGTGATAGCATACCATGCACTATCTGGTCTTCGGCTGCAGGCTAATAAGCGTCGTCTACTGGGGACATTTTGAGCTCCTTGCCTTGTTCAAAGGCAGGATGTTTCCAGCCAAAATGTTTTTGAGAACAGGCATTCAGAGGGAAAACTACATGTATGAGCACAGCAGATTTACAGAATTTAGCCTTTTATAAACCTGTCAAAGAGTTAATACGATTATTGAGGCTACAGAGGAGTGATCATCGTTGCCCTGTATGTGGCCTTTCCAAACAGATACCACTCATCTGTCCCCATCGGCAACTTTATTTTATAAGGTCAACTTGCGCTTTGGCTTTAAAACGTGCGCCACTTCACATTAATACAAGTTCACTCCAAACGTCTCCACTCAGAACAACGATATAATTCACTGCATTTCCGCATCACTGGGACTGGGGCTGTTTAGGAGAGTAAAATGTTTTAATGAAATATATTAAAACTGAGAACTGATGGTTAATCAAAACACGGCTCTGCTGCAGTTCTAATACGGTAATCATTTTTCTCAGACGTTGCTGTGGGGTTCTTACGGAATAAAGAGAGAGATGGAAAATAAAGCAAGTGCACACAGAAATATACTTTGCACATCAACACCATTTTTTATCATCACAACTTGCTGAATGGAAAAATGTTCTCAAACGTCACGTAAAAGGCTTCTGAATGAACAGAGCAAGGACATCGCTTAAACTGCTCTCTGGGTAACTTTTTATTTTGTCTTCTTGCTTCTGGTGTCCCCCTCTGACTTTCTGCTGTATGTTAGACCTCTGGCATGTCAGAGTTTTCGTGGAGCTGTTGTGCAGTCTGAGCAGTTCTACGGTCTGATTTCCCTCCTGGCAGCTGTCAAAAGATCTGCATGGGCTTGTTTTAATATTATATGAGTTGTTATTTCACAGGTCAGCTGAAACCGCGATGAGACGGGTGCAGAACAGACCACATCATCTGTGTCTCCATACTTTATTTATTAAATTAAACAGCCAGAAAACTAAAACCATTGAATGTTATAGTGAAATAACACTGTTGATCTCATTTTGATGAAATGTTCTTTTGGAAAACTTGGGTCCTGGCATTTATGTGGAGGTTACTTTAATATGTACCACCACCTGAAGACTGTTGCAGACAAATATTAAACAGACTGCGATACAGGACGTGTCCTGACACCTTTCCGTCAGAACCAGTATTTTCAGCAGTTTTCATTCTCCATGTGCATCGATGAGCCACGACTGTTGCTGATTAAGAGCTTTTCCTTCCTTGGACCATATTTGATTAACTGACCACTGCAGACTATAAACGACCCACAAGAGATGCAGTTTTTGGACACGTTCTGACTCAGTAGTCTAACCAACACAATTTGGCCCCTGTCAAAGTTGGTCAAATCTTACTTACTTCTAACACATCGATTTTCACTTGCTGCCCAATATATCCCACCCACTGACAGATGCCACGATAACAAGATAATTAAGAAGTGCCAGCCTGCAAAATGTTTCCAAATGATTAACTGAAAGGTTTATATAAATAATTAGATACATGTTTTGGACCACAAGGGGACAAGTAAAGTAAGTAAAGTAAAGTGCTTTATATGTCATTATACAACGAATCATACAACGAAATTTCATGGTCGGATGGAGGGTTAGTCCTGAGCTGCTGCGACTGCGCGCGCCGCCACTGTGGGCCAACCTGACCCGGCGCCTAGCACCTAGCATATTGTGATGATGGGAGGAAACCGGAGCACCTGGAGAGAACCCATGCAAGCACGGGGAGAACATGCAAACTCCACACAGAAAGGCCCTGAGAATCGAAACCTCTCCGAGGACCTTCTTGCTGTGAGGCACCGGTGCTGCCCACTATGCCACCGTGCTGCCACAGAGTCCAGAGTACATTCTGTAGCTAGAGAATTTCTTAAGGGGCAACTTGCCGTGTTTCTGCATCTTTCACAAAATAGATCTGAAGATATATTGAACATTATAAAATCTGGTAAAAGAAGTGATTTTACAAGACAGTTCAGAGGTTAATACAATGAGCTCTATGTAAACTGCGAGATTGCATTACACTAAACAAAAGAGACAAAATCTATTCTTCTATTGAGAGTCACTACCTAGTAATGTGTTTTGAGAGTGTTGCACAAAGCATGACACAGGGGTTGTTGGTGTGTGAGTCGGGGATAGAAATTCGGTACACAGGCCAAAAGAAAAGAAAAAATCCATCATGACATATGGAGAGATATTTAATTTACAATCACTACCCAAGTAAAATGCAGCTTTGTGGCAAACAAACATGTGATCTATGTAGTTTCAGTGGAAAGCAGACTCATTTATTAAGCAAATCAAAATCCCTTGTTAATATTTTCCTGTATTTTACACCTGTGCTGTATTGTGTATTGGGTTTGAATTCATTTAAAATCCTAGTATACTTTTTTTTTTCTCTGTGTACAGGTTCACCTGTTCATTTATCTGGTTCTTTCCTCTCAGCAAGATCCGAGTATTGCCAGAGGCTGTGGGTCCACAACCATCTGCCACAAACAGGCTGGCAGGACTAAGGGCATTTTTCTTGTGTGGGTGTGTGTGTGTGTCACGGTGTGTTTGTGTGTGCAGCCACCTCTGCTGTGAGTAATGAAACGGAAGGCATTGCAGTGTTGCTTCAGTAACTTGTTCGTATTTACTGTATGTGCTTTCCTGCTGGTGTAACCGAGGGAATTTGGGATGATGCAACTCATGATGAAAATGTTCTGTATAAAGTGTGGATGTGTGCGCTTGCGTTTTCTCTGCGGGAAAACCTTTGTTTCGCTCACATTGTGGGAAGCAGCCTCGGTTTAAGGTTCGGTGCTAAGCAAGTGTGGTTATGTGGTAACAATTACGGTCAGGCTCAGTCAATGTGAGGTCCTCTGAAGTGACGGAAACATGACTCTGTGTGTGTGTGTGTGTGTGTGTGTGTGTGAAAGAGAGAGACAGAGGGGGAGGGAGCATGAAAAGAGGCAGGGAGTGGAGAGTGATGCTACCGCTGTGGCAGACTGATGCGTGAGGCAGTGGAGCATCGCTGCCTCGGCGCAGGGTAAACAATAATGAGAGAACATCTAATGAAGGCTTGTGTATGCATATATGTGCGCATGCATCTAATGGTGGCGTCTCATGTGTCATGCACATGTGCTCCATACACGGCAGCGTGTGCGAGTGTATCAGAATCTGCATGAGTTTATCGGGGGGGTGGGGGGGGGGGTTGCGGATCCAGAGGAAGCACCAGAATCATCTTTCTTCACCATCTGTCCCTTTGTAATTATTTCGTTGCATTTATCTTCCAGCAACGTTATCTGGTATTCTCCACTGCCAAAAATGTTCAGCAATCACCAACATTCACATTTAACCAGGGAACAATGAGTGGTGCGTGTGGAAAATACCTTTTATTACGGTATGTAACACAAGTTATGCTCACGTAATAAGAATCTTTTGGCTTATCAAATCAAACAACAGTCAAAAAGGTCAGAATAGTTAGGCTTACTGATTTAAAACATTACCCATTATTATCTCAAACAGTTAACAGGTTTCTACTGTATGTTGTTATATAAGGGGGCAATAAGTTTATCACTACATTTCCACTGTTTGTAATGATCCCACTGGTTCACAGTAAATAAGACATGCACACCATCATGGGAGTTTGTAAAATACACTGTTGTTCTGGCTTCTATCACACTATTAAAATAAAGCAATTAGAATTTTCATTTAAGCAGAAATGTCAAAAGCTTTAATTGCTTTTTATTTTCAGGCAGCTTGACGAGTGTAGATGTTACAGGCACACTGGGACAAATATTCCAAAAAAGCTCTTTCAGTACTCATTTAGTAATAAAACACTTACACCTAAACAAACCCAGATGTGCAGCTCTTTCAGACATTTCATGACGAGTCGAGATATATGATCCCCCCCCCAGTGAATTTTGGGTTTAACCTTGAGTCTCCTCACAGCTAATCGTGCCCAGTAAACCAGCAAGGGGAGGCACTGAGGTAGCGTCCTCTACAGATGCCCAAACCACCTCAAGTGGCCCCTATTCCACGCAAAGGAACAGCGACTCAGCAAGGGGCAGGCTTGACGGAGCCCAACACCCACCAGAAATATGCTCGACCTCGTGCTGAGGATATGGAGACGGATGTCTTAGAGAGCTCCATGTCAAAATATTGACTGTTGGAACTTAGCAGTTATCTCTCCTTTCTCCCAGACACAGCAGGTAGAGCTAATGTACAACACTCCCAGAGCCAGAGAAGGTTCAAACACGTTCGCTTGCACAAAGGCAGATACAGAACAAAATAGAGATCCTTAAGATTGTCACTTCAAGGCAAAATGGGGACAACAGGCAGCCGAAAACCATGACACCAAAGAGAAAAGTATAGCGTGGAAGCATTTTGTAGTTGACAAGACAGATTAAGCTTTTTGTTGGCTTTTAAAAATGTCACTGCCTGCAGTAGCATTATAAAGACAACAAATCTGAGGTCACCTGGCCCAGTTAATGAATAAAACAACATCAATTACTCCTTTTATTTTAGGATTTAGGATACTGAACGAATTACGTGTTAGTTCTCATTTGTTTAAATTAGATTTTTTTGAAAGTGATAACCATGGTAACACAGTCTACAACTTTTGGTCTCAATGAATCAGACAATCACTGCACCCTCAGCAGGCTCACATGACTGCCTCACTTTTGGTTTGAGTAACTTGATTTAGTCCATGGCCTTATAATATCTGGTTTGCCAATATGGCCCTCTCTGGAGGCTGACTGAAGTGCCTGGCTGCATAGCTTTACAGATGAAATCTGAAATCAGCAAGAGAAAAATGTTCTGCTAAGCGAGGCTGATCTGTGACCAAGTGCCAAATGTGATTTCCTGATATAAGAGGGAGATGAGCTGCGTCTCTGTTTGTAAGATAAAGCTGTGAATGTGTTTTATACTTACTTCCCGTGGTAAAGCATTCTTGGCATTGCTATTTTGCACCAAGGAAAGTAGGAAAATGTCTCGCTAACAAGTGGTCTCTAAACATTGGGAAAGCAACAAATATATTCTAGAGAAATCTAGATTAATGGACACACTGAAGGGTAAGGGAAGGTGTACAGGGCTCCAGCTAAATGGCCTGCCTGGATCTCGCCAGACTGAATCAAGCTTAGAAATAAATTGTGTTGAGGAGGCAGTCTGAAGTGGAAGCCATCCAGCGGCACCATCCTCTCCTCTCCTTTTCCTCCCCTATCACTCAGATAGTCATTACTACTCCAAACATGTCTCAGGCCGTTCTTCCAAAACCGTCTGCAAGCGCTGGCTTTTTCAAGGGAAATGTCGTTTTGAAGACCTTCGCCAACGTCTTCTATAAATAACCACCCGATCCCCACATCTGCCACTCATTCATCCGGGGACATTCACATGTGAGGGGAGCCGAATGTCCCTCTTCCACAAACATTTGGCATTATTCGTGGTGGCATTTCAGTTAAAATAAGTGCAATGAGTGAAAGCGGACGAGGAAAATTTGTGGTAAAACTAATAAATCTAGTCATAAATAGAGCCTGATGGCTTTAAATGATGTTCAGATGAGACACACAAATCAGAGCACTATTTCACCCTCTTCTCATATGCATTTACAAATGTGCACGCACGCTACTCGCCCGATGACAGCTGGGATAGGCTCCAGCCGTGCCTTAAGATATGATACCATCTCTTCTAAGGCCGTTTTCTTCTACAGAAGCTTCAGAAACAAGTAGGACAATCAGCATATGTGAAAGGAGTTGACAGCGTTGTTGAGTTCAGACTTTTCCCCAACATGAGTTCTCAAAGAGCCTGTTACAGATTGTAAAGTGTTTTCTTATCTTTGATGAAAAGAGTTTACTTTGTGAAGCTGCTTGTTTGATTTAAATGCGACATTAACTTTCATCCACATCCGCCCTTGAAAGCTCGTGACGGTTTCGACGCAAACAGAAAAATCTCTATAAACATGAAAGATTAGGGTGTAACCTTGGATTGTTTTAGGAATGCACAGCGTTCTCTTTTTTTTTCTGTTTACAGACATAAATAGAGACGAATAGAGAATTTGAATGATTTTGTTTCAGCGGCTATGTTTACAGATACTGAGGCATTATTCAGTTTTGTAAAGGTGACTCAAGGTGGCTTTGCGTTCACAAATAGACTACCAAAATTCATTCATTCATTCATTCCTCTTCTGTAACCGCTTATTCCTGTTAAGGGTCGCGGGGGTCTGCTGGAGCCTATCCCAGCTGTCATCGGGCGAGAGGCGGGGTACACCCTGGACACCCTGGTCGCCAGTCCATA
>JASGAT010340774.1:0-10838 GCA_030220025.1 Chelon auratus | reverse complement strand
ACATAACGAGCATTAACAACAACAAATACCGGTGGGGACGTCATTTAAATCCTGTGGCGAGCGTTCCTCCGCTGGCCATGACTACGCTGTGTGTGAACTGAACATGCGCACAATAATAGACCCCGCCCCTCCCGGCCACTATTAGAGACCGGCCTTTATTTACTCAAGCGCATCGCGGCCCCGGCCTATATTGGAGACCCGGCCAGTAATTGAATACAGGCCTCTATTAGAGGATTTACGGTACACTCCAAAATGGAGGAATCGGAAGAAAGCACGTTGCTAGGACTAAGGGAAGGCAAATTTCATTTTAAAAAACTACCTCATGGAAGCCTTGATGAAAGCGGGGTTTGTGAAAATTGTGCAAAAAAAAAAGAGTTTGCATACCACCGAAGCACTTCAACCCTACAGGCCCATCTAAATGCAAAACATGTTGCAGTGAGCACAGAAACCGCCGGAGCTGTTAGCGCTAGCAGTCCCGGTCCGAGTATGGACAAGACAAGTCGTCCACAAAAACCATTTAAATTTAAAACAAAATTTTTTTGGGACAAATATTGTTATGCGATTAACATGTGATTAATCGAGATTAATGAATCATAAAGCCTCTTTAATAATTAGATTATTTTTTTCAATGTTGGATATATCTGCAGTCTTCATGGCCTACAGTAATCCACTCCGACCTGAATGAACAATTCTTACACTGCCTATGATACCTCTATCTCATTCTTTCTCAAACTGTCATGTGACATCATCAGCTATATCTTCTATTTATATCATCATCATGTACGCTTGTAGTCAGATGTATGTATCTATGACAGATGTCATAGACGATTCTTCCTCTTAAAGGCGAGCTTTTCCTTTCCACCATTGCCTTCAGGCTTGCTTTAAGGGTTTCAAAGCGGTCTATAAAGCGTCTTGAGACAATTTGAGACAATTTATATTGTTATTGACGCTATATAAATAAAATTTAATTGAACTGAATTGATTGTCGGAACTGTCCTGGTACTTCTTGCTGTATATGGCAGTGACTCTGTTAAATTCTGTATCATTCCACTAATTTACACAACTAGTACTCATAATCTTCATTTACTGCTCTCTACATTATGTTGGATTTCACTGTTAAGCCTTCTTGAGGTGTCGTGGGCCTGACTTAACGAAACAACGGTGAAGGGCCCACTTGAAAACCCAGATGACATGCTGCAAACTGCCATTGATTTTTTTTTTCTTTCAGAAGACGTTTCACCACTCATCCAAGTAGCTCCTTCAGTTCTGGGGGACTGGTGGGATGTCTGAGGTTTAATTAGGAACTCCTCCTGAAAAAACTTGCTTGTTATGCTAATAACCAGAAACTGGTGCAGCTAATTTCCCTTAACGACTGGGTACTTACCTATAGTTGAGGGGGGACTGTTTTGTCCCTTTTGTCCTCTTCTCTATGAATGGTGCTCTGACGACTCTTGTCCATCAGAGGCTCCAGTCTCAAGGTGTGAATGAGATTGAAACTTCTTGGGGACAGAAGTTAAAACTGTATTGTAAATAGATGTCAGATTAAATCTTAGTCCACCTCCTCTGTTTAGTGAAGGTTTTTCCAGTCTGACATGGATAGCTTCCTTTACTCCTCTTTCAAACCATCGGTCTTCTCTGGCTAAGATTTGGACGTTGTTATCTTCAAAGGAGTGCCCTTTGTCCTTCAGGTGTAGGTAGACCGCTGAATCGTTTCCTGATGAGCTGGCTCTCCTGTGTTGGTACATGCGTTTATGGATGGGTTGTTTGGTTTCCCCAATGTATAAAAACTCCTCACTGCACTGAACAGCGTATACCACATTACTCTGTTTCTGCCTGGGTGTTTTGTCTTTTGGGTGGACCAGTCTTTGCCTAAGTGTGTTTCCTGGTTTGAAATAAACTGGAATACAGTGATTTTCTCGGATACTCCAGCCACGTAGGGGATGACGATGTTTTTCCTTTTGTTGTTCTCCTCCTCTCTGTCCCTCTTGGGGTATCTTCTTGAGCCTTTTACAAAGGCCCAGTTGGGATATCCACATGTCCTTAGTGCCTGTTTAATGTGTTTTTGCTCCTTCTCCTTGCCCTCCGGTCTTGTGGGTACAGTCTGTGCTCTGTGCTGGAACGTTCTGATGACCCCTAGTTTGTGCTCCAGAGGGTGGTGGGAGTCAAATAATAAGTGCTGATCAGTGTTGGTGGGTTTTCTATATACTTCAATGTTGAGGCTTCGGTCTTCTTCCACATGCACCAGGTATCTGATGTCTTTGTGTTGGTTGGCTGGTTGCTATATTTCTATGTTTGTTTAGCTGCAGAGCGGGCTGTACAAGCCAGCAGCATTTGTTTCATATTTCACATGGTGTTTACGTTTGAATTGTCCACTGTCTTTGTGCCTCACATATCAATTTATTTGAGTGTTCCATATTCAGTTAAACATTCTCAAAGGCCTTTGGATGCTTTATTTAAATGTATTTTCTTTTCTTTGTACAAGCCAGCAGCATTTACTTTGTTCATTTAGACCGCTTAATTGGAGGAGGAGTGAGAAATTTTGTGTGAGTTTGAGTGAAAAACTTTTTTCTTTGTTTGTTCACTGCTGAGCAGTCTGTACAAGCCAGCAGCATTTATTTAGTTCACATCTCATGACGCATTGGCTGTAGGTTTGTTAGGGTTTCTCAGTTCGACAGGCAACTGGACTTGTAATTTCTTGAGGATGATTTACCACTAATCTGACTTGCTTCTTCAGTTATTCTTCAGTTTTTTTTAACGTTTTTGGATATGCAGTCTACTTTGTACAGTGTGCATTGTTTTCATAGCATATATTACTTATAGTCTGTTTAAATGCAACTTTCCAATGTCAACAATGTAAATATATACAGTATTCTGAATACCACACAGAGTTTTGGCACTGCTGCCTTGGATATGCTCTCTACTTTATACAATGTACATTGTTTTTATTACTCACAGTCTGTTTAAATGCTACTCTCCAATGTCAACAATGCACAGTATTCTGAATATCACATATTGTGTTTTGGCACTGCTCCTATTGTTAACTATTAACCTACAGTTCATACCCTGTAAGAACCTGTAAAAATATGTCAATCCCCCTACTGAAGGAACTCCTTAGACCATTGTACACATCACAACCAGCTACAATCCATTGTTCTGTATAGGGCTGCCGCTTGTATGCTTTTTTAAATTAAAATTAATCTAGATTTATTCATATTTGACCATTTCTACATTAAATTGGTCTTTATAAATCAACATTGTTTGGTGGTGGGATTTATTTTCCTTTCTGTGTGTGTAGGACATGAAACTAAAGCCATGATGAACAACAATGAACCAAGGTATAAGCGCAGCCGGCTAGAGAAGTGTCTGAACACAGACATCCTGTGGTGTGTGTTCCTCCTCCTCATCATGTGTCTGACAACTTCTATAGGTATGTACTTACACTGACACCAACAGCTCTTTCTCAGAGAAGCATTAAACGGCTGCAGTTTTCTGCCAATGTTTACAATATAAAACAATATATATATACATATATAATGCTACAAAAATGCACAAAAGTAAACTTAAACGCAAAATAATTCAATTATGTCCAGATTAAACTTAATTACTTACTTAATGTCAAAAGCTGTTATTTGATATTTTATGTTTCAGGTAATGGCCTCTGGCTAAACAACCTCAAAGACCCTGTCTTTCAGATTGATGGGGAGACATCCCCTGCCATGGCTGGTTTCTGTGTGTTCTGGACTATGATCATTGTGCTACAGGTATATTAGTTACAGTTTTAGCCCAAAAGTTCCATCTTGCAATCGGAGATCAGTGGACACTGATAAATAGACTGACACAACGACTTTATTTTCTTTCCTGCAATGCTGTATGGGCAATATATAGTTACGGTTTTCTCTATGTTTGGCTCAAGATTCATCAGAACACTGGGACCCAATGTGGTAGCTAGCCCATTCACCTTATGTAAAGTGTCTTTGAGTATCTTGAAAAGCGCTTTTAAATAAAATGTATTATTATTATTATTATAACAAAATTGTTGATGCTCCTGTTTCGATTGCCAATATGGTGTTATGCTGGATTGCATTGCATATAAAAGTCAGCGTGTTACATCTTATTTTTTGCTAAAAGACCAGCTTTTATTTGTTTGCAGACCTTTGAAATTATTTTCACTCTGATGAGTTTCCCGATTTACAATGTTTTTGTTACTTCATTGTGAAAAGACATTTCACCATGTGTATTATATATTCAATCAAATTTGGCCAAAATAGAGATTTTGAATTACTTGTAATGTTTAAACACACAATGAGAAATGGATTTCTGTTTTACAGGTGCTGATTCCCATTTCTTTGTACGTGTCCATTGAGATTGTGAAACTGGGCCAGATCTACTTTATCCACAATGACTTAGCCCTGTACAACAAAGAGCTAGACTGCAGGATCAATTGCCGGGCCCTCAATATCACTGAGGACCTGGGTCAGATCCGGTACTTGTTCTCTGATAAGACAGGAACACTGACAGAGAATAAGATGGTGTTTCGCCGCTGCAGTATTTTTGGGATTGAATATCCTCATGAGGAAAATGGTAAGAACTGTTTATTTGATTGCTGTATGGTTCTGATAGAAAGGTATCAGTACAGTGCATTGCAATTTGTTGCGCACTGGACTGTGTAGCCGCAGACAGGGTAAGCATC
This sequence comes from Chelon auratus, assembly GCA_030220025.1. Taxonomy (NCBI): domain Eukaryota; kingdom Metazoa; phylum Chordata; class Actinopteri; order Mugiliformes; family Mugilidae; genus Chelon; species Chelon auratus. The sequence goes on along the minus strand of JASGAT010340774.1, from coordinate 6,148 downwards.
AGAGTAGGAGGTCAGACCAATGGAAAAAGATGACCTGGTCCGATGAGTAAGTTTTTTGTTAAATCACATGGTTAGCTGTGTGTGAGTCACCTACCTGAGGCCACATGACACCAGGATGGACTATGGGAAGAAGTCAGTTACTCTTTACAACATACCTGAGCATTGTTGGAGACCATGTACACCTTTTAATGGAAATGGAAATGGTAATTCCATCCACCATGAAACACCAGACTTAATAGCGCCTAACCCTCACCCCCACCTTCCACAGTCACTGCTGCAGACAAGTGGCATGTAGCCACTCCACCACCATCACTTTGGCTCAGGTGAACGGACAACTAAGGAGGCTCTTTCCCAGAAAAGCAGCTGGCCCAGGCGTAGTGTCCTCATGCTTACTCAGGGCCTGTGCTTCTGAGCTCGGGGAACCCCTTCAGCATGTATTTAACCAATGTACAATGTATTTAACTACACCTTAAGAGGGTCCCCTGCAGTGGAAGACATGGCTTGATCCCAATTAGTTACCCCAGAGGGAGTTGACTACAGACCACTTGCCCTGACATCCAGGATCAAGAAGACCATGGAGAGGCTGCTGCCCCATCACATCAGGCCCCAGGTCCGCCACACTCTCCACCCACCGCAGTTTGTGTATCTTCCACACCCATCTTCTGGGACGCCATCACACTTGGACAGGGTGAATGTTGCTGTGAGGATCATGTTTTTTGAATTTTCCAATGGATTCAACATCATCCATCCATTCCTATTACAGAGGGACAAGCTAACAGAGATGGAACTAGACTCACTCCTCACGTTCTGGATAGTGGACTATCTCACTGGGAGTCCTCAGTATGTCAGGTTTGGGACTTTGCCATGACGAATGTGACATGGACCGTGTCATCACTCGTTGTGGTGAGGTATGCCGCTGAACCGCATGCTTGCTCAGAGGAGTCACAGAAGACATGTACTTTGTGGTAGCAGTTTTAAACTCCAAAGGTGCATTGGTTCAAGGAATGGAGATGTTGGCCAACTCAGGGAGTTCTCTCTCCCAGCTGGACCTGGCCTGGAGGATGTCAGGAGGGAGGTTCGGGTCATCCCAGCCCCACTTCTTTCCCCACAGTCTCTGGACAAGGATCTTGGCTCGTGTAGTGTGCGAGATAATGATCCCAAGCGGATCATACTAGTGGGTAAGCACCGGGCAAGTCTCAGTCTCTGGAGGCTTGGACTTGTAACCGAGCTGATCAGTTGGACAATGCCATCACAGGCCGAGAGCCGGCTTCTGCGGATCGTTGCTCTTCTCAGCTAGCCACAGCTCCGTGCTTTCAGATCTGGCGCTGGAAGGCAAATAGGAGACAACAGATGAGAAGTTACTTGCCCACTGTCGAATCTCAAATCAGTGTTAATTTTGACAGCAAATTTTGATTTAGTTTTAGTCATAGTCTTTTGACGAAAATATCATTTTAGTTCTAGTCATAATTTAGTCATCTAAATCATTTTAGTTTTAGTCTAGTTTTAGTCGACTAAAAATGACAGGATTTTAGTCAACTAAATATATAGTAATTTTAGTCGGCTAAAATATAAAGTGTTAATGCTAATCCATGTTTTCTAGATTAACTTGGATTTCTGAAGATAAAATAAAATCTGTTATGGAATGGTATTAATGTTTAAATGTGCAATGCTTATTGGCATAGATTTCACTCTTTCTATTTGAACAAACTGCTATGGCTAACATGCTAACATGCTGAGCTACAGCTCGTTAACGTCATAGACAACATAGACGCTTCATTAAGCGGGTTGGTCCGTTGTTGCGATACGTCAATGTCGCAACCATATTGGAGGAGGCAGCTCTGTCCCGCCAACCAATACAAGTCAATGGAGTGAACTTAATTAAGCATCTTCTACAATGTGCTGCAAGTTAATGACTCTCATTTACATATTCACACATATATATATTCATACATATATATTCAGGGAACTGATAGGAACCAAAAACAACTCCAAAAACTAACATTAACTACTCAGAATGTTACAGACGTTGTTTTTGGTTGCTATCGGTTTCCTGAATGTATACGTTCGTGTGTGGATGTGTAAATGCTTATAGTACTTTGTAGAAGATGCTTAATAAAGTTCATTCCATTGACTCGTATTGGTTCGCGGGACAGAGCAGCCTTCTCCAATATGGCGGCAACGCTGATGTATGGTCCAGCGCTCAATAAGGCGTCTGTGTATGTATGTGTATGGTTAACGCAACCAGAGTTGCTATTTATTGCACCTGACCAAATTCGATTTGGGCCTCAGTTGTATTTGCACTTGATAAACCAAAACTAGCGAGGGTAGCAACTCTTAACAAACACTGAACAGCACACAGTAGTAGATACCGTAGCCAGCCATGACATGCATTTTGGAGCTAACAAGCTAACTAGCTTACCTTCGTATGGATTTCAGGATAACTCGCTTGCAAGTGTCGCTTCAAGTTCGTTGTGTTTTTACCGGCGATAGTAGGTCCACGCGGTTTGCAATGCCGCCTTGTTTTCAGTAATGGTAAACTGGAAATGCGTCCATATATCTTGCCTTCGTTTTCTCCCCGGCTGTGACATATCGTGGTGTTAATAAAAAACTGCAAGTGCATGCATGTGATGACCCTTGTAGCGCTCATCAATGAGCATCTTACTGCTCTCCAGAGTTTGTTCTGATTGGTTGTCTTTCCAAGTCGATTGGATTTCCTCCTTGTCAAATATTAGAGTCTCGTTTTTATTCGTTGACGAAAATGTCAATAACTTTCGTCATAGTTTTAGTTTTTGAGCATAATTTTTATTTAGTTATCGTCTCGTTTTCGTCACAGAAAAAAAGGTTGTTGACTAAAACTATGACGAAAATCCTCCTGAGGCCAAACACTGAAGCATCTTGTTCAGCTTTGCCGACTCAGCCTTTGACAGGCTCTGAAGACAATTGTCCACATAGAAGGACTGTTCGATGGACTGCAGGACATCTTCATTCCCTGGCTACAGGTCCTCCCTTTGGACCAAACCTGACAGGTTCTGTGGCTGTGATCAGGTGAGTATAATCTGCACCAATAAGCAGCAGTGGTTGCACCTAATTGAAGCTACACTCTCAGGTGGCGGTACCACCTCTGGAGTGCTGCTATTGGGTAGGATTGCTCTGTCAACGGCTGTGTGGGCACTCTCGACCAAATGCTGTTCTGGTGGTGTTGCTGGAGAGGCTACATGGCAGCACTTGCTATCTGCTAACCACTTTTCAGTTGCCTGTGTTGAGCATTGAATATTGTCTGGACACTGTGACGAAGCTCTGCAAGTCTTTGGGGTCTCCTGGTTTGAGATCAGGAGAGTTCAGGATGGCTGCAGTCTCACTTTGTGCCAACTGATGCAGCTGCCTGCACTGTCTCTGCAAAGCTTGTATGGCGGCGGTGTAGGGTTGTACATAATGTATGCATGACTGAGCTATTAGCTCCATTTTTAGGTCATCAAACTCCCTCTCACTGTCATGTACCAATTTAGGCAGTTCAGGTACTGGAACTGGCTGTCTGGGGGACTCAATGGTGTATGGTACCTGCAGTGGTGTATTCTAGGACTGGGGGATGTACTGAACCTGTAGAGCTGATGCAGGCTTTTGCAGGGTGACACCAGGTGGGGCAGGCACCAGTTGATAAGCTGGCTGAGTTGAGGGGGCAGACGGAAGCTAATACAGTCGCAGATGTTCGTTCGGCTGGGGTGATGGGGACTGGTGTATTGGCTGTGTAGAGATGGTTGATTGAGGCTGATAGACTGTCCCCAGGGGAATTTCAAAGCTGTAGGGCGGTGGATTGATAACTGGCTGAGTGGCAGCTGTAGCAGGTAACTGCGGTGCAAGATATGGAATGGATTTACTGGTGTTGGCTGCATGGGCAGGTATTAATGCTGTGCAGCTGGTAGGACTCTGCCATGTACATTGTTAACCATCAGCATAGAACGCTGGTTAGACTGGTAGCCAGATGTAGCTGGTATCCGTGGGCTTGCATAACTCACTGCTTGTGACGCTTGAGAAGCAGGCTGCAGCATGGCCACATTCAGCATAGTGGGGGGAGGCGGTGAACATGCAGATGTCACAGTTGATGGCAGAGACTGAGTCAGTATGTAGTTCTCATGTCTACTACCTTGTGCGGGAGTCATTACTACTTGAAGTTTTAATACTGCAGAGGTAGTATGTGCAGAGGTAGTGTAGACAGTTGTGGTTCATGTTGAAGCAGTCTAGCTGATCCAACCTGAAGGTTGGATGGCTGTGGCAGAGGGGTGCTGTTAACTAAGCTGAACAGCATTATGTGTAACATCTGAGAAGCCAACACAGTCAAAGACTCAGCTTCTGCATTCCTACTTGAAGAACACAGACTTATTGACTGATAAAAGGCAGTGCATGATGTTAGAAAAACTTGTTAGACAGTTGCTGGCTTCGATTCGATCTGGTTTGCCTCAAGACTGCCTTTTTACCCTCCAGTTCAGCATGCCAAGGACAATGATGTGCACATCTACACTTCCATTACTAAGTCCATTCTCACCTTCTCCAACACCATCTGGGGCACTGTTGCCACATCAAAGGAACAAGGTAAACAGCTGTGCGCCATTCGTTCTGATGAGGACCGTGATTGCTTGCCAATTTTCGCTGTTCGATCCTCATCCTGTGGCAGGCAGGAAGATTGTGACAACCCCTGTCACCCTAGACACAAATGTTTTGAAACAGTTCCTCTAGCAAGACTGGACTTCCAGAGGGAAGTGTCTATTATCAGTCGCCGCATTACATTGACACATCCCTGATTAAATTGTAATGCTCCTTTATTCCGCAGGCATTATTCCAGACATTTTACATATTTTTATGTAGTTTTACTATATTTTTCTTATTCATTATATTTGTCTGTGAATGTTCTCATTCATTCTGGCATACTTGCTATGTCCAAAAACAAAGCTAAACTAAAGGCAAATGGACATGGCAGTTTCTTGAAGCTGTTTTGCCATTCATTCAAGTAGCCTCTTCAGTTCTAAATGACTGGTGGGGTGTTTTTATTATTTGGAAACCCCTTATCTGAACACTGGAGGTGGACTGAGACATTTATCATCTATTTACAACACAGTATTAACATCTGGTCACCAAAAGTTTCACTCTAAGGCAAGATGTTCTTGCTATTAATGTGGGTACCATGGGGCGGCTGTGGCTCAGTAGGTAGAGCGAGTTGTCCACGAACCAGAGGGTTAGCGGTTCGATCCCCGGAACGTCCCACATGCCGAAGTGTCCTTGAGCAAGACACTGAACCCCCAGTTGCTCCCAGTGTGTGGCACTGGTGTGTGAATGTGTGAGTGCTTGTGTGAACGAATGGGTAGATGCGTCTGAGACTGTAAAGCGCTTTGAGTACCAATAGGTAGAAAAGCGCTATATAAAAGCTAGGCCATTCACCATTTACCATGAATATTCCCTGGCACTCAACGAAGGTGGACGCATCTCTCTCTCCCCTTTCCCTTATTTTCTCTGCTTTGCTTCTCATGTCAAGATTGGATTAGGCATTTGCCTGGTGTATCGGAAAATTAGGAAGACGGTGTCAGCAGTCCAAAGCCCCATGAAGCTGCCCGATATGATTATGGAGTGAGCAGAGCTGTTAGCGCTCAGACTGTGGGTATAAACATGGAAAACACCTTGGAAAGAGCTATCAGCGCACTGACTGTGGTTATAAATCGCAACATGGATAACATCTTGGACAGAGCTGTTTGTGCTCAGACTGTGGTCATTAACCGCAACATGGAAACCATCTTGGAGAAGCTTTTCGGCTTTGCAAGGCGAATGAATGGATTTGAAGACCAGAATGGACAAATAGAGTAAATCGTGTCTATTGAAATGCAACTACTCACCCTAACCCAAACTAATCTAATCTGCATTCCGGCCCCAGAGCGGCACCGGCCTTGGCCAGGAGATCGCTGCAGTGAGACGCTCTGTCCTATTCCTCCCTCCCTTCCTTCACTGACACCTGTTGATGGTTGACTCTGTCTGGGACCCGATCAGAGACGTCTCCATGTCAACCTGCTGTGTTATCGCGATGACATCCTGCGAACTGAGGCACTGATTGGGAGGCTAGACGAAGCGACTCTCCAGGCTTATGTACACACACGCACCCACGGAC
>JASGAT010340769.1:548-16543 GCA_030220025.1 Chelon auratus | reverse complement strand
GTATATCCATACAGTGGGAGTGACTGGGGCACTGAAACGCAGCCTCTAAATAACACATTATCTGCCACGAAACTCATTAATTTCACCAATATCATCTATCTACAGTCCCCAGATGATGATAACAGGTAACTCTGGACTCAACGGGGAAAAGCGCTAGTGTATCATAGCAAAATATTGGTGAAAACGAGTTTTGCGGCAGAGAATGCGTTATTTAGAGTCTGCGTTTCGGTGCCCCAGTCACTCCCACTATATGGATATACACGGTTGTAAATATCATCCGAGTGACTCCAAATGACACCAAAGTTATATGGGTGAGTAAACGATCGTATTTTATGCCAAAAATAAGGTCCAGGTTGTAAAAATTGGTAATTCCCCTTTAACATCGTCACTTGCAGTGTGAACATAGCACTAGATGTACATGATGTACATGATGTTGGAGCATTTACCACAAACAGGATAAAGCAGCTCTGATCACTGTCATTACCTGTGTTACGTCTAAGATCTAACGTGGCTCGTCTTGGATGAGTTTGATTAGTAGATGACTGAAACTTCATATGTGTTTTTATTTCTTGAATGCGCTTTTCTTTCTCGTGTTGAGCCAAGACCCTTATGCCCTCAATGTGCAGGCTTTTGTAAACACTACATCGTTCTGCTTAGGTGAAGAAATGCTATATACAGTATCCATTTACCATCGAATGCGCTGTAAGTGCATTAATTTCCTTCAACGCCAGTGGATGCATTCATTTAATCAGCTTCTTGCCTCTGTTAGGGGAGAGAGCCCTCGAGGCTTGGGCACATGTAGACGAGTGGGGACAGTTGCAGAGCTTTGACAACGGGGCATGGAGCCACTGCTCGCCAAGCTGTTGTAGCAATTCTCGCTGCCTTGTGGCTTTGAATGTGAAGCCTCCAGGCACATCTAGATGAGTCCCAAGCTAAGCAGGCAGCACGCTCTCCATCCGGATTTCCCTTTGTAATGGACTGCAGGATCACTGAAAGGAGGCCTGGGGCTAATCAGCTGGGTGGAGGATGTTTTTGGTTGCTTGGGTTTCTCCGTGCTCATCATGATGTTTGGCCTTAAGCATATGGCGCTCTGAGGGTCGCTATCCATCTTGTGTAGTCCTTTGTGCTGTGAGACAGACAGACACAAATGAGAGCACACAGATGTACGTTTGCAAACTTTAATCTGGACAGAGGGCAGGCGGAGGAAGTGTTTCCTGGCCGCAGAAAGGCCTCTATCTGTCTGGTGTTTAGAAGAACAATAAAATTCAGCCTGGACAGAATCCAGACGCGGTTTGTCCCTGTTTGCATATTGGGTTTCTCAGACTGGACCGTGACCTGTTGATTCCTCTCAATGAAGTTGTCCTCATGCCTGACTGAAAACACGCAGAGGAAGCAGCCTCTCCCGGGGAAGTGAACAAACAGAAGGCTGAAGACACCGCACAAATAAGCAATCCTTTATGGAAAAAACACATCTCGGTGACCTCCTTTTTGGAGTTATTGTTCTCGGCTGCTGAGCCACACACAGATTGTTTAAGGAACGTCAAACCTAAATACAGCCATGTCTAACAAATCCTTCCTCTTGTCATTAAGTCAGACATGAAGTTGGATCTTTTCTTCCGTCAGGGCTTCTGCAGTATTCTACTTTTCTTGATGGTGATTTTTAGTTGTCGTCGTTTGTTTTGTCTTTGGGAGCAATTTGTTAACTTAGCATTTCATTGTAGCATTGATATTCGAGCGACCATAGTTGGCTCTGACCCTGCTAGCTTTTCAGTTATAGTCAGTTTTTGGTATTTATGTTACATGAGTAATCACAGAGCAGATTTTAAAAATGTAAAATGCCTCTGTTTAAAGTTTTATACCAGTATGACAAAGCCAACAATACATAGAACATTGTAGCACAAATACGTTTGAAACCCAGTAATTACCTTTCTTTGTGATCAGCGTGGAAGCTGAAACCTTCTCGTCATAAACCCATTACTACGTTCCCATAGTTACCTACTACCATTGTAATCAGTTTGAGCCAATCTAGGCTGTATCTTTCAGGAAAACAGGTATGTTAGAAAGCCGTTCAGCTGTACCATCTTTCAATTGAACCCACTTTTCCAAACAAATACGAACAGATAACACTTGACAAAGCATGACAAACAACACATTCTTCTTCTTCACCCTCAAACATGATCTTTACCAGTGACATTACTGCTTGCACGCATTTCTTCTAAATATGTTTTTTTCTTGTGTTCTCATATTCTTGTGAAACGTCATCAGCTGCAGCCCAAATACTGTTTCAGGCCAGAAATACGCATTGGACCTAGTGCAGTACAAATGCAAGGATGTGCTCCTGCTTCACCCATTTTAATAGGGGATGCACTAGGAGGTGACTTGTGTTGTCTTGGGATAGCCAGGCGATGCTAAAAACACACTATTGACAATCATAGTTACACCCATCAGCCACAACATTAAAACCACTAACAGCTGACCATCTTGAGACAATACAATGTTCTGCGTACCACCCACCATGACCAGACCAGACACCCTGACTCCATAGTAATGACACTCCTTGATGGCAGCAGCTATCCCCAACAGGATGTAGCCTGACGCACATACAAAAAGTCTTTAGGAACAACTTAAACAAAAACAAACATGAAAAACAGCACAAGGTGTTGACCTGGCCTCCATTCACTAGAAACTGATGAAGTATGTGTGGGATGCACTGGAACAAGCCTGATCCACAGAGGCCTCTCCCCTCAGTCCCAAAGGTCTATTAGGAAGGTGGTCATAATGTTATGCCAGATTTGAGTATATTAATATGTAAATGGTAAATGGTCTGTCATTTTTCTACCTGTAGAAAATGGCAATGTAATGAGGAAAAAAGGTGGACACACGACATGCGTTGGCCTCCTTTCAAAGGAAGGAGGAGAAGTTCAAGCTTCCAGGAGGGGGTGGAGATAAAGCTGGATTTGAAGTCTCCATCCACTAAGCCGTTATAGCTGAAAATGTGTGTGCCCTGTCTCTGCTGTGTGCTCCTGTAATCACCGTGGAGATGACATTTAATTACAGCCTCGCTCCACATGATCTTATCTGCAGCCAAGCGGTCACATCCAGCATCTGAAACCCATCGGTGCGTAATCAAGCTCGTCCTCCGACCTATTAGCCGAGCGTTCCCGGGGAAGAAGAGACACGTGGGCAGGTAGATAGTGAGTGAATGAGCAGTTGGCTGGTGTTATAGTGAAAGTAACTGAGCACACAAACACTCACATGAACCAGCATACACGCAAAATTGGGTGCGCTTTTGTAGGAATTCTCATTTATTCTCTTTCTTTTGTGGACAAACACGTGAAGTTTCTTTCATCTGCAAAACTCAAACACACTAACACGTTGGTGGAAAATTCATTCCGAACCGCTAAACCTTATTTCTCGGGTAAAAACGCACTGCAGCTTAACTCTAGCCTTTGTACCTGTCTAGTTACCCTCACGCCTGCAAGGCCGTGATATACAGTGATTCATTAGTTTCAAAGACAAGCCTTGGAAATGTGCTCATCTCGTCCAGAGCCTGCACCTTTTAACTACTTCCTTCAAAAGGGAATTTTTTGGAAGGAGCATTCCTCTTTTTGAATTACCTTCTCCGAGGCTCCAATTATTTTCAAGCTTAGAGCTGTAATTAATAAGTTGGACTCCGTGTTCCTAATTAATAAGGAGGGTTACAGTGGAAAAGGGCTCAGAACGGCGTGTCCCTCCTTTCAGGATGGAGAGCGGTGACATGCATGGAAACCGTCCCGTGTTTGTGTTTCTTCATACAGGACCATCCGTCAGCTCGCTTCAAAGCTCAGAGTGCAACAACTGGAACGATTTACCTGATGTAACTTTCTCTCTCATTTAGTTTTTTCTGCTCAGACGTAGCTGTAGTCAATTAGATTAATTCACTCTGAAATCATCTCATCTCATGTTTTCCCTTAAAGNACATCAGAATACTCGCCTCTTAATCTCTCCAAGAGTTTTTCTTCAGCTTATTAACAGAATAAAAGTTTGTTTCCAGTGTATACATGGTGGAAGTTTCAAGTTTCCACATCCTTCCTGCATCCCGTAAGATGCATTTCCACCAGTATTGGCTTCCAAGCTAATTCACATCTCATTGTCTTGAACTCAAATATAAGGGTAACATTCCTCCTGTAGAACTCTGCACACATCATTCAGTCGTATGCAGCTCATATATCCTTATGAACAACAATCAAACGCATTTAGACGGGTAAAATAAAAATAAACAAACAGGATTATGCTATCTAAGTTTGTTAAACACCATTTATTTATTTATTTTTAAGTGATAAGGGTCTTCTCCTCTCCAGCTTAAACCGTTTTCCAGACAGACCGCAGGGGTCTCAGGGCTGCAGCCGGTAGATCTATTCCACGGGCCTTCCTCCCTTCACCACACGGCCAACTGAAACCTGCAGAAAGCAGCAGGACAAGCAATCACTCACTACGTCCCTAAAGAGGTTGTGAAAGCTCCGTCAGAATTGAGATGCTCTCGAGTTGCTATAATTGTTTTAATTTACAGTAGCTGGGTTTAATGTTTGCGCTTTTAGTGACAATGCATGTGCATTTGAAGATGCATATTCTGCAACTAGGGGATGCATTTCATTACTTTTCTCTTTTAATAATCAATCAAACCCATCCCAGACTTTATCCAGTCGATCCAGTTATACTTTTAAAGCCCAGACTCACCAGTATCACAAAACGAGCAACTGTGGCGTCGTCGCATGTTTCCTGTATCTGGGCCAAAAAGTTGCATTTTGACCATAGACTGTATGTAAATATGGACCATGCGTCGCCACTTTCTTGCATTGGCCAAACTGACGCTATTTTCCCGAGGATACAGGCGGCGCCATCTTGCAACTTTGGAGCCAGAGTCTGCGCTGTACGGTCCGAGAATGGTGCCACGGTATCGATGACCTGACCGCTCTTCCGCCAGACACACTCGCATTTTCGTTTAATTAACACTGCACTCTGCTCTACCTCCACCAGTAATACATCCGTATATATATATATACGGATTATACACTTTACTTATTTTATTTTACAATTCTCACAGTCCCGCAGGATTGCCTTATGGAGTGGTTGGCGTGGCAACTGGTAGTCGCCATTATTTCACATCCTGTTTCTATATTGTATAACTAAATAACTACCAAAAACGAAACTTATCCAGACAAACGGCACTTGAACATGCATCAACATTATATTAACTACTTGAAATCACTGAAACCATCCTTGAAAAAAAATGTTTGACGTGTTTTTTAGTGTTTTAGTTTGTCGCAGTTCCCATCCACTGACATAGAGGGGGTGGAGCTTATGACCTATACTGCAGCCAGCCACCAGGGGGAGCTCTACTTGCTTTAGCTTCACTTTTGAGGAGCAGTTCTGCCGTCCATCTTTATACACAGTCTATGGTTTTGACACTTTGCAAATAAGAAAGACATTGGCCAACTAGTAGGTACGCTATGTGCTTGTGTGAGAGGAAATGCCCATATCAGCTGGTGGCAGTAGTTTTTATCGACTGCCGATTTAAAAAAACTGCTCAGTTGGCTGAAAACAGTCAAGAGCCACAGATGTTCACCACAAATTGTCAAATTTAGGAATAAATCCACTGCTTATTCTGTTTTTTTTTTGTTGTTTTTTTATGACTCATTTCTTAAAAGCTCTTTCTTCCATTGTTTGGTCTTAAACCATTTCGGAATTAAGAATTCAAAGCCTGAACGATATCCCATTATATTTTACCCTGTAAATGCCAACGTGCCTTTTTAAACAGGCTTTAAACAGGTTCCTCTGTTGGGATAAGAATGCATTAAAAGTTATGAGCGGAGGCGATTATAAAGGCATGTGTTTCATTTTCAGACACTTACGTGAATGCTGTCCAACGTTTAAGAGAGTATAATGTAATTTTGAACCTTTTCCAGGAAACTGATAAAGCATCCAACTCTTTATTTTATCTCGCATATGTGTGACGAGAAATACGATCGCCAAAATTTCATTGCCCCCCCCCCTTCCCATTTATTTTATTCCATGTCTAACTCAACCATAATAGTGTTTTTCTGAATCCCTTAGAAAATAAGGAAAAAATCAAAGTTCTGCAGTTTCAGCGGGCCGTGGATTCTTTCATTCTTAATGTGTGATATCAATAACCAAACGTGGAGACCGTGAATCTATAACTACGCTTTCTGCCCAAAATGCCTGCAATAATGCCGCTGTTGTTTTATGCAGACATGGGGGAAATAAGCATCAAAATAAAACTGAATGCCTCTGGGCGCCTGTGAAATGCAGCTATGAAAGTGGAGCGTAAACATGAACCCTGTCTATAGATATTTGATTTTTGTGCATAATGCATGTTTCTACACTCGGTAAACAGTAGCTAAAGTCTGAACCGCCCTATTAAAAGATATTGAGCATTCTGTTGTACAATAGTTAGTATTAGTCTCAGCTAGCCGAGACCCTCTCTGTCGTTTTTTCTCAGCTTTTCTGTCTTTTTCTGGCTCACAGTTTTTGCCTTTCACCCATTTAAGCAAACACTCTCCATAAATTCAAGTGAAATCTCATTTTCTCAAGGCTCTGGGGGTGCCAAAGAGAATAAACAAAAGCAGCCAAAGTTTTTGACCTCTGTGTCTGAAGACCGTGACGATAATCAGCCCAGACTCGTAGTCCTGGCTTCCATCCTCCCTCTGACAGACGGACAAATAGATTTCGCCGGAGTTACGGCTTGAGTCAGTGTCAGCCGGGAAGGGAATGCTCGCTTGTCGATTTGTCCTCCATCCCTTTCTGTGCGTTCCCACAGTCCGGTGACCTTCGTATGACTGGGCCTCGCTTGTATGTGGGGTCGCTGACTGAGCGAAGAAGTCGCGCGTGGTCACCGGTCAGGGCGCTCGGATTTGGGCTGAAGGAAGCCTGTCTCGTTTTGGCTGATCCGGGAGATGTTTTCCCCCTTATGCTGCCCTACGTGTGCTTACGCAGAGCGCTGTCCTTGTGAAAAATGAATGCTGAAGACGAAGCAAAAACGGCATCCGTTCCAGTTGACTAGCGCTGCAAAAAAACACCAACGGCAGTTTCCCCTCTCGTGTTTTTTTCCCAAGCATGTAGCACCTCTGCTGATGAACCTCTCCAGCGGTGATTTCATTGTCATAGTTTTTCCATTTTGTGTTGCTGCTTTTGACTCGTTTAAAGCTTGAGATCTGCACAAGGTTCAATGGGAAAACCTGTGTAGGAGTTTAGAGTTCAGATGGCTCTTTCATCGCTAAATTTAACGTAGTGATAAAAGGAAATGGTGCAGAGAAAGTCAGGGACCTGGAGCACAGACTCTTCCCCTGCATAGATGTCATGCAGAAAGCAGATGCTTTTGGTTTCCACTTCCCACTGGTCACTGAGGATATGACTCTGAGGCCCCGCATTGCTGAGATGGACACACAGGGAGTTAAAGAAGGTGGTGTGAGTGGATCGGAGGTTTCTGGTGTTTTTGCTTTGTCAAACTATGAAAGCAGTCACTACCTCTCTCCTGTATACCAGCCTCCGCATCTCTCCCTCTGCACTTACTTTCTTGTCGTCAGCAACTTCTTTTAATTCCCTGGTGGGTTAAAGAACACGGTAGGGTCTCCTCTGGTTGGCCCCTGTACTCCTCCTCACTCACTCACACCTAATCCCTCCAGCACAGAGGACAGCAGTGAGCTGCCAACAACAATAGGAGCTGCCAGGCTTTGATAAAGAGGCTGTGGACTGCTGTGGGGTGAGGAGACCCAACGGAATCAAAGTCCGACTCCATGACACAGTTTCCTTAAAATCATAAAGCGAAGGGGTCACGGGTAGGTTTTAAATTCACAATCGGTTGAGCAGGAAGCTGCGCTTGGTTACTGATGTAGGAACATGTCTGCCACTGAGGACACTGAAAGGTTAAAGATTCAATCCATGCTCCGTGCTGGGACTTCCGCAATATGTTGATGAAAACATACAGAGGTATGAAATTCTGTTTCCCCCAGCCCCCCTCCGCCATGCTACATTAAAGCCAACAGACAACAAGTACTTCTTCTTCTACTACTACTAAAACTACTACCACACTACTTGTACTAAAACATACACCGATCAGGCTTAACATTACGACCACTGACAGGAGAAGTGAATAATATTGACCATCTTGTGATCAATTCATTGTTGACCTGGCCTCCAAATTCACTCTATCCCAAACTGATCTGGATGATCCACAGAGGCCCTTCCCCTCAAAGGCCCCCCACTAACAACATCCTGTTGCCAGACACCACAGGACACCCTCAGAAGGCCCATGTCCATTCTCTGATGAGTCGCAACTGTTTTGGAGGCATAAAGGAGACCTACACAATATTAGGAAGGTGGTCATAATGTTATGCCTGACCAGTGTACACTGTACATGAACACTGTAGGTACAAAATTGTATTTGTATGATGGTTGTACAGTGTTCCCTTCTGCAGTTTGTGGGGGTTTAGCAACATAGAGGGAGGTAAAACAATGTATTTGCATTCAAGACATTACAGAACATCCAATACATTAAATGAAATAATGTAATATGAAAATTCTCATTATTAAATACATTTTGAGGCATTTCATTGTGACTCACGACCAGAATTTCTGCAAACCAAAATGCAGATGTAAATCAATGAATGGATGTTTTGCACGCGGAGGCAGATCAGCCACACTCACCTTTTCTTCTTGCTCGGCCGGGGTCACCGGAGCTGTAAAAAAATGATGACTGAGGCCCAGCCGTGCGTTTCCATCTGCACGCTCTGATGCGCCGCGTGATGTTTGCAACCAGTGTCTTAGAGAAAGCCGATGGAGTTCCACTTCCGCGGGTACGTCGGCGGTAGAAGAGGAGTTACGTTCGCGGATGATCGATGACAGTGCATTATTACATAATCGGTCACCGGCTTTAGAAACAGGGTGAACTGGTATTGAAAGCTGATTTTAAGGACCGTGACACAGCAGAATGTTTTGTCAGTGGCTGCTGCAGAAATCAGTTTGAAAGTGTTTAATAATTCCTTGTCTTGGAGGCCGCACTCGTCACAAATCATACTTTGACCTTGCACTTTACAAAATATTCATTTCATTTAAAGCACTCGTTTTGTTGTTTCGCCAACTTTTAATCTTGCGGCTTTCGCTTCTTGTCAGTCATCTCCTCAAGGAAACCGGGGGTTCGGGAAGCGTAACCAAACCTGCCTTAATACATCAAAGTCAGACTCTTACCAGAAGCAGTGAGGACATCTTCCTCACCGAAACAATCAGAGGGGCAAAGGGAGGGAGAGTACATTTGTATTCAGCCCTTAATTGTTTGACTTCCCTAAGGGAATAAAGGCAGGGGGAAGAGGGGCAGGAGGATAGTGGGGAGGGTACAAGTACCGACAGGTTTAATTAATTGAAATGCTGCTTTTTTTTTATTACCTTGCACTTTTACCTCGTGAAAAGAATGATAGGCTTGATTGTTTGAAGTCCCCTCGTCGCTCATTAGTTAAAGCACAAGGCTGCGGTGAATATAGATGCATAAGCTTCGGGCCTTGGGCCAGTTCTTCGCAGAGCATTTGAATTAATGGGGAGGGGGGGGTGCAGAAAGCTGCTGCATTCGCGCGGGCCCGTCCTGAAAATGACTTGCCGTTACCTCCTCTCCTTCTCAGCCTTAACCCACATAATAAATAAATCTAAATAAAACAAAGCAAAGCAGAAAAAAAACAAAAAAAACCTGTATGACGCAATTAATTTTTCAAAGCTGCACATTAAGGTTTTGGTTTCCACTTGAATCCACAGAGGGAAATATGTATTAAATTTAGTCAATTTCCATCTGTGGGTGTTTAATTTTTCCTGATTTTGCAAAAGGCTGCAGGGCATGAATAGCGAAATATGTCTAAAGGGTTGTTTCACCTAAATTACAAAGCAGACATTTTCTTGTAGGGGTATCTACACACAGGGTTTTGAGATTGCATTTTCCCCCTCAATACAAAGAAATCTTGTTTGTGGTTACCACGATATTGCAGAAAAACACATTTAAATTCGGCATTCTGTTTCTATGAATGTAGAAATGTAGTTTCAGTGAAAAGGTTTCACTGTAATTTCTGGCCCTTCTCAAATGTTGTTTCACAGAGTTTGCAGAAACATTAAACTCCTTGTCTGATTTTTCTTTCAATGCAGGATGCACTGAGGGTTGATTAAGTGGTTTAGGATATCAGCCGGGGGAGTGTTGCGGTTTGCTGATAGCGTTGAGAGAAAAGAATGTGTTGCATGATCTATAAGCCATGAGCTCGCTCGGCGTGGAATACAAAACACAGTTCGTAGCTATGCATAAGTGCACACATAGACGCGTATAAATCGTCCTGAGCTACCAGCACATGCCGCACAAGCGGGGACGCACTCTCTATCCCAGAATCCTGCACACAGACGCTGCAACTGCATGCCGCCCTGGGGGAAATGAAGAGAGAGAGCAGGGGCCCCGCTTTCTACCACAGAGGAACAGAAGCCCCCGGGCAGATAGGAGTAGAAAGCAGGATGAAGGATCTCCCCTCCAGTGATCCACAGTGACAAAGGCGATTGGAAAGGTTGCTGCTTTGGCAGCCGGAGTAATTAGTTTCAAATAACAATGTCACTGGACTTTGCTGCAGGGAAGAAACATCCCCCTTATGTTTTTTTTTTTTGTTTTTTTTAAATTATTATTATTTTTTTGTCCTTGATGGTTATCGCTTTTTTTAATTGGAATCAGAAATACTTCATATTTCTTTTGACCCGAAGTGCAGCGTTTAAAGTTTGCACTGCGGAGATCGACTGCCTTTAATTACTCACATGTGATTACTTTTCCCAGGCCCTTGGGGATCAGTGATATCATTAGCAATAAAATGACTGTTTATGTCTCCTCAGAAGAAATAAGACGGGGGCCGCCTCGTTGTAAATCGCGAGTGAGCAGGCGATCATAACGGCCGGGGTGACTGTTGTCATGGGTGACGTTTGTTCCGTTCCGACGTGTGCATTGTGTACCTTTGGGCGACAGGCAACGTGGTGTAAGCGAAACAAATGAGAGCCAGATGAGATGTGATGGTACATGTCATCAGGTGACAACAAAGAAGAAAAAAGGTGTAAAAAAAACATCCGCCTTTGTCTCAGTTGAAGCTTGAGAGTGGTTGTCCGTTAGAGGTTATGCTTTGGTTCTCTTTCTCTATTAGATTACAATTGAAATTGCTTTTTTGTGCATCCACTCTGAATTCCTGTCCAAAAGCTTTGTGACACCTCTACCTCACTCTAATATTGTAGTCTTGCATAGCTTGACACACCTCCACAGTGCTGGAGAAAGGTTTAGCCGCACTCCTTATCATTCTGATACCCAGGAATTCACAATCAACTTGGATGGCGTAAAACCCAGGTTGCAGCGCTTGAAGAAAAGTGTTGGGGATTTTCATCTGTAGACGAGCGCTGTCATTAAAATGACCTAATTCTTTGCAAAAGAATCACAAAAACGCTAAACGTACTGATATAAATGACAATCTGCGCCCAAGGCGTGAAGCCTGCCTGGACATTAACTGTAGAGAAGCTCACTGCAATCGATGAAACCAAATAAGATTTACCAGCTGCGGTGAACCCAAGCGTGGAAGTGGAACGGATCGATACACTGGTGACGCGTGGCGCCCGCCAGAGTGAAAAGACGCAGCAAAACGATTGCGCCTGACAATGGATCATGCAAGAACGTCGCAGTTGGACAGCCAACATCATAGAGATATTCTCTGTGCAAGCGCCAACAGAACCAAATGTTCTTGTCATTTTATTTTATAATCCAAATCTCTAAGAAAGCTTGCCGTTTTTATTGCAAAGGTTGCTAAATCGGTGGTTGCTGTTGCGGATTTGCATTGCTGGGGGTGAGTTTAGGAGGGGTAAGCAAATGTAGACAGTGGAAGGATCCCCACATACCCTATGTGTACACCTCCTTTTGGAAAGCAGTGTTACCCACTTTAGCACTTAGAGAGTCATTATCCTCACAACTGCAAGAGCTCTCTTAATGGGAAACCATAAACACAATGTTTCTAAGCTTTTAAACAACCAGTTCACACAAGATGATTCCTGGTTGTGCAAGGTCTATCTGTTCCCTCTTTGGGCTTTCTCTGTTTCTTAGTCTGGTGACCGCCTTGTGTGTGTTTAGCTGCATACTATGAGGCAAATGTACAGAGGGCTAGCTTCTTATTCTAGCTTCTAACTACACAAGAAACAAGCCTGTTCGGCATATTTTGCACTGAGAATACCTCTTCTACGTTTACGGACAGACTTGTGGATCTCGGGTTTGGTCTGCATTGCTGCTGTCACACTCTGTCAAAGATTAGTGTTGGATCTCTGTCCTAATTCCAATTATCTTATCCATTGTTGTGGTGGTATTCATCACCCCGTCGCTGTAATTGGGATCCTGTGGAGTAATCCATCATGCAGACATTGCTCATGGATGACACTTTATTGATTTCACGGGGCATGCCTGCGCTTAACCACATCAATCTCGCGGTGACAGTGACTGCAATAATTGCGTGCCACAGCTGCTAATGGCTATTCTGTTTGACCATCCTGCTGACCAATTAACCACTCTGCGATGCCACACAAGTGTAAAGAATTATAATGAGGCTGTTATGAGTTGAAACCACCATAAAGACATTATCGGTGTAAAACTTATTTGTATTTTTATTTTGCCGCCGCAGGAGTGTTTGGTTTTGAAGCCAAGGGCGCCACCGAGCTGCATGTCGGCTCGCTACTGAACATAGCAGCCTATATAAATAAAGTCAAAACCATCTGCTTTCCCCTTCCTCACTCCTCCTTTTGCAGGAGTCATTGGCTGGCATGCTCTAGCGGTTCTGTTCATGACATGCTTCATGAAGACTGGGAGTTGCATTGAGCGCAGGGTAAGCAGGGGGAATTCTGCTTCTCTGCTCTACTTGGCACTGGCCCGCAACTCTGCCTGATGTCAGGCAGATCACAGCCAGAACGACTGGCCCTCTTCCCTCTCGCTCTTGGAAAAAACCTGTTTCTAACACTGGGACAAGGTTTTTTTTTTGGTTGTTTTTTTGGCTCGGATGGTTTTTCTGCACTACTGTAGGTTTTCATGCGCGCAATCCCACTTTTCCCTTCGCTTTTTCCAAGCGTAACTGGGTTCTTGCCACTTGCCACATAAAAGCAGAGGGACGTTATTACTACCACATTGCCTCACGAGTCTCCCAGTCAAAATGTAATGTACTAATTGGAACTCCTTGATTAAGTTTTATGAGAACCGTGTTTCTTTGATGATGATTTCATTTGCTCTAAATGTTTATCTTGACATCTGTTCTAAATAACTTTCCGTTAGAATACGGTAGAGAGCTACTTGCTCTTCAGAGACTTAGCATCTCATTTATCATGGTTAACTCCAGGATTTATCTAGAGATCCCTTATTAGGTTGTCTAAGCTTAATGAGGAGCCTTTGAGTCCAGATCCAGCTTGTGTTCCAACAATGGTAATGAAGGCTGTAGTGCAGTGGTCGCAGCTGTCAAGACGTGCAACGAGGAGAAGGGGAGCACCCAATTGCAAGACGAGGGAGAAGCCAGGAAAAGAAAACGAAACCCGTTTATTGGAACTCACTAAAAAGATAACAAGAAGCACTGCAGTCCAACAACACAAGTCCAACAAACGTTCCAATCTACAAAAGATAATCCAACAGAGGAAGCAAAGTAATCCAAAAACCAAAGGGAGTCAAAAGGCATGAGAAACAGAGGAACACAGGAAATAGCTGAAAAGCACAACAGGTACATCCAGAGCAATTGAACAGAACAACTGACAAGAGACACAGAGTGAGGAAGGACTATATACACACACACATGCAGAACTAATCGCAAAACAAAACACACAAGGCAAGACAGTTGGGTGTAATCAAAGGGGCGGGAAAAGTCAAAGACCAGAAGTAAAACTGAAACAAACTGAATAGCAAAAAGGCACCGCACTAAAGTCAATTGTGCGCTCTGAAACAGCCACTCAGAAAGTCCAAGAACATTGTGGTGCACAACTTGTGGAGCTGTTGATGCTATACATGTATATATGCAGTAACATGGCGGATGTGAGTAACCATAATCTAAACTTGGCGCGTGTTACGGTTCTGTCACTTGCAAGCTCCCTACCCATCCCTCAAATGCGCCTAACAAGCAAATACAGATGTTTTTATGGCATGCATATGTTTGAAATCATACATCATCCATTTCCTTTGTTCTTTGTTGTCTTGCAAGACCTAGGGACAGCTACAAACGTCTTGTTTAAGTGCTTCAGGCAAAGAAATACCACTTGCATCCATGCTGTTTCCACATTGCAACTTCGGCGCACATGAAACACGGCAAAGTCAGAGAAGCAACTTCCCAACTTGGGGGAATGAGACCATCTGAGGAGTAGGACTAAGACTGACATTAATATATTCGACTCGTGACAAAATGCTTCCTGCACACAAAGACATAGTGAGTGTCGGGATCCCACCGTTTTGCCCGTTCTTTGCTGCGATGCTTCACGTCTTATTGCCTGCATCCATATTGTCTCTTGCTCTCAGTTTTCCGGTTCGGCAGTTTAATAAAACCTCTGGGTTCATTACCTTGTTGGTATTGCATCCCACCACACTCCAGCTTTTAGGCAATTTTTTTGCTAGCCAACAAAAGTTACAACAATCCACTTTCATGCAAATACCTTTGCTCTACTATTGTGTAACTTTACTTCTTTGTCTTTTAAGACACCTGATACCAGTTTTGCAGGGAAACCTTTCTTTCTCGCAGTATTGTTTCTTTCTTTTTTTTTGTAGTCACATAATGAATTTAGCATTTGTTTGTCGTTCCTTCAAAATTTGATCAAAAGTGTCCCAAACAGTTTAAACTTTCCTCTTTACTGCTCAGAATGTGTTTTTGCAGTTTGTGCATGACTTCAGCTCGACTCTCTTTGTGCCTGCTTGCGTCTGTATTTGGGTATTACCATAAACAAACAGAAAACTGCTATTTAATTAGCATATAAAGGCTCAAAAACACTTTCTCCTGGATGATTGCCAGGTGGACTATTTGACATTCAGGACCTTTCTCTTTGGGTCATTTGCATCAATCACCTGCAAACGAGACTCCCCTCTTGCCGTTGACTGATTAGACTCTTATTCTCCAATTAATCAAGCCTGTTTCAGTTAATATATGTCACACTCCTCTCCATTTACACCCCTCGCGTACGAGCAGAACAAACACTAACAATGAAGACCACATGCAAAACGATATTCCGTGATGAATAGAAGAAAAAGATAGATTTCCCGGGGTTAGCCCGGCCGTGTTTTTGCCATTAGAGCATTCACAACAGGGAATGTGTTTGAACAGATAGCCCTGACATTTATTTCTCTTTGTGAATATATTCCATTTAGATAAGGCTTAGTTTAAATCCCTGTGTTTGCCCGTACAAAGACGGACAAGAAGTGGCTGACAATGCCGAACAGAGATACAGCAGGACAAATATGACAATTTAATGCGGGAAGAACAGAAGTGACATTTAGTTGTCGCCATTCAGGATTAGCTTGAAGTGATTTCATTGTCATTCTGTCTGCTTTGTCAAATCCACTGACAAGCAAATCCGCCACTTCCCTCACCTAATATATTTTCTTTCAGAAAGTTCTTCTGGAGGCAGAATGACAAGATGTAAACAATGAAACTGTGTGTACCTGTCTGACAGATGCAGAGAAGTTAACAAATAATCCTCAGTTTTCAGTGTATTGTATTGTGCGGCACTTGCACAAACTCGGTGAGATACTTTATCTTGTGTCAGATTTGCAGCTTTCGTGGTTGTTGTTGGTGTCAGGCTGCCTACGCTATCGGACCGAATCTGTGGCTTTAATAGCCATAACATTGTTGACTTATAGTGCCTCTCCTCCCTGTGCCACCTCCCTGTCAGTCAGACAGAGCCCCGCTCGAGGCCCATCCTGTGGGTAATGCATTTTAAATGTGGGGGAC